>BGPR01000024.1:392313-437933 GCA_013235015.1 Araneus ventricosus
TTAATTTTTGAAAATGTTTTTAAACACAATTTCCAGAGGAGAAAGGGTCATGGTTCCTTAATTTTTGAAAATGTTTTTAAACACAATTTCCAGAGGAGAAAGGGCCATGGTTCCTCAAGGTCACAAGAACTGGAAAGGGAGGGGAGGCTTTTGTGACGGGTTTACGATGTAGAGAGAAATGCTGCCTATTCATAGTTTATACCAATGCCGACGAGTCTGTGGGGGGAGAGAGGGTCAGTAGCCCCCTACTTTTTTTAAAGATAAAATTTGAAAGAAAATTTTTTTATTTTATTTTAGCTTCCTGAAACTAGGAATTACAAAAAAGCAATAGTGTTTGGGAAAATTAATTTTTTAATTACATTTTTAAATTTTATTCTCTACCCCCTATACTCCCGGGTCTTTTAGATGTCAATAAATTTTTTTCCACCTCACTTTTTCTACCCAATCTGGCACCCACTGGTTCACACAGGGAATCCAGCATGTTCTGCTTTTGCGACCATATTCAGCGTTAACTATTCTACCGATGAGTGATAGATGAATTGATTGAGATATATTTGAAACATGGGTTTTAAATTTCATTGCTGTGATGCATCATACCGAATTGTATCGCTGTCATTTTAAAATTTACGTCTTATTTATTTTACTATCTGCGAAATAAAATATTCACTTTTTTATCCATCTTTCCTGGGTTGTTGTGGGTGAAACAACAATGAGGAATACTATAATTAATATAAAAATAAAAACTAATTTAAACAGGGGTGAACCAGCTGGTTGCTGAAGACGGCTAGTCCTAAATAATTTCAACAGGAATACTGTCATCCAGCCAATCATTTAAAACAATGTCATAATTTTGAACATGGGAAGATAATAATACTGATATTACATTTCCATGATTTATTTTTATTAACTTTCTTTTCAAATTATAAATCATCAAACCAACACAAAAAAAAACTTAATGGTTTAGCAGATGTGAAATTTACTAATCCCACACACAAAAGTCATCGATTAACTGTACAATTGATTGTACACTGATGGCAGTTATCAAATAATTGAGAGATAAGTTGACCTTTCTAAAACAAAGTACAAACACACAAAAAGGTTGAGATTAAGTATGTCTTATTACTAATTCCAGATGTCTTATCAACATGCTTTTATATCTTAACACATATTTTCTTTGCATACTTTTAAAGTTATTTACACACTGCAAAATAAACAAAAAGTACATAAATAAAACAATCTTAAAACTATTTTATATAAATGAAAAGGGAACAGTATATAATTAAATTATGCAATTTTATTAAAGAAATGCACCAAAACATATTAAACCAACATTCATACTTTGTACAACAAGTTGCTACTTCCCTTTAAAGTATTAAATGAATAGTTTTCATTAAAACAAATCACAAAAGTACACAGTATATTACAACTATTAGAAAGCAGAATAGAATGTTTAAAACCTGTTAGAAAGTCTACAATTGAGTAAGAAGAACACATTTCATTAGCTTAATCTCAAATACTATCTACAATAAATAAATAAAATATCAAATGTGGCAATGTACAGCATTTACTTGAAAAATGGAAGGTTCCCGAAACTTAACAGTTTGCAACTCTGTAATATAAGTAGAATTACTAACTGTTTGGTATTATGGAACCAATCATTTTTAAAGTAAGCTCTGTACATTACCGAAATTTTTTAATAGTGTTGTTTAACATTAAGACAGTGATTCACTATTCACTAAGCTAAGGCTTGTAAGATTCAGTTGAATATATTCAAAATACAATTAAATCCAAATCAATTTTCTCACTTACCTATACAAATCATTTTTATCATCCAGTGATAAAACATTGAAATTATCTGGAAAAATTAAAAGAATAACAATGTGTTAAGATTCTTTCACAAGTTCAAGTGAAATCAATTATACTAATAAAAACATGTATACAGACATGGGCCAGGATAATTATGACAGAAATGGTTACTGTTTTACTCACAACAGGCACCGATGGCAGTTATACAGCAATATTTTGCCAAAATCAGTGATCATCTCCACATAACAACTTTGATTGATTTGATATGTTAGATTTAAATTCCATATACCATGGTAGGGTTACTCGAGAAAAACATTGCGATAAAGACTAGTAACCAGATGAAAAGGATATGAGCTATCAACCATTTTCTACAGCTGTCTGAAAACATTTGACTGATGATAGAATATTTAACACACATCAGACCTGTTGGTATCAGATATATATTGGGGCAGTCCCATGTGAAATCAACCAATCTCCGAGACAACATGTCCTTGAATTTTGTTGATTTTTGGCTCATAAGAAGACTAGTACATTAGATGAAAAATACAAATTTTCAGATTATTTGAATCATTTGTATCTGAGTTATGAATCTTTGAAATTTTGAAAATTTCATGAATTTGGAAAATTTCGTTTTCACGAATTTTTTTTATCTTTAAGCGATTGTAACTCAAGAACTATTTGACATAGAAAGCTGAAATTTGCATTATTTTGTTCAATTTTTAATAGTGTTTCACAAAATATATAACATGATCAAATTATTTTTTTAATTCTTTAAAAAAAAAATGTAATTTTTTAAAAAACTCAAAATTATTATTTTTAATTTTTTTAATTTTTTTTATTTACCTGATTTTAGCAACATTTATGTCAATTTTCACGATGGTATTCTTTTGGTATCATTAACCTTTTCCTTATGGGCATGAACGCGGGTCGGTACAACTCAAGGTTACTTGAGAATAGTAAGGTTAGGCTCACAGAGAGTGGTTGCATTGATGACGTCAGATTTGGAGCATTCTTTTCATTTCAGTATTATGTGATGGAATAAATGAATTGTTTGAGAGCTCTTTTAGCAACAGAAAAACTTTTTCTAAGCCAGATTTTTTGTGGAAATGTTGTTAGAGAGTCATACATTAAGAATGGAGTATTTAATAAAAAATTCTAATACAACTCAGTGATCTACTTTTCTGATATGGTCTCTATTGCAAGAAATGAGGAGATAATTATGTCTATAGCCCCTAAACTTTATGAATAAAAATCATTTCTAGCTTAAACAGTGGATGAGAGCAACAGAATAGTTAAGCATAATTTTACTTGATATTATAAAATACACATTTGTTTAAATAATAGTGTTTCACTTACTTTATCTAACTAAAAACGAAATCAACAACCTTTTAGAGCCTTCTAAAAACTAATTTATAATTTTGAATAAATATGAACCAAAATAACTTATTTTTAAATAATTGCTTTCATCGCACAATTTGTAATATGAGTAGAATTATACACACATATATCACACATTTTATATTTTGGCATGCTGCAAGACATCAGTCGTTTACTCTTTTCAGATGATGATACACCCTCTTTGACAGCAAATTTAATCCTCGCACAGCTTTTGGTTTCAGAATTTTTTTTGCCGGAATACCAAGCAATTCAGCTTTCAAATTACAAAAATAATAACTCTCGCTGAAGTGCCGAGAGCAAATTTGAGCATTTGCAATGTTAAACGTATCTTTCCTTCTGCATTTGAAAATCCAAATTTTCCTAACATCAGTATCTTTCGGAAATGAAGGAAAATAAACGTTTATGCCTTTGGAATTTCTCGAATACATTGAACATCCGACAACAGCACAACCAGGCATTGTATTAGCTTAAAATTTTTCCTAAAAACTTTGATATTTGGCTCTGAAAAGAGACATTTTTTTTTAATCTTTAGTTAACGAAACAAAGGAAAACTCAAAAACTTCTTAACAATCAAGCAACTACCTCAGCTCTGAAACAAATGAGAAATATTCATAATAAAACTAAATTTCTAGCCTTTTAATTTGGAATGCAAGGAGAGAAAAAAAAAAACCCAAAAAAACACCAGACCCCAGACCAGATAAGCCCAATAGATCATATTATTTTCATTCATTGAAAACTCCTATTGGAAAGACAAAAAAGCAAATAGTATTCTCAAAAAAACTCATAAATTATTTTTAACTGCTGTAAAGTAAACAAAAAGAGAAAAAGCCTGATTCATTTTCTTTAAAAATAAAAGCACATGGGGCGGGGAATTTATAATAAGCAATAAAAAGCAGTCTCGTGATGTAAAATGATGAAGATACAATAATAAACTATTAATCGGGTATTTTTACTGTTTCTTACAGATGGAATAAATTTATTTCTTTAATTCGAAACTGCGTGGAATAGCGGAGAGTTTCGAAATCTGTCCCAATACGATGTCATGCACGGAAAGACCTACTGCGCATTGCGTTTGTGGACCCTGGGTACAACTGCTGTACCAGTCACAAGCGAGAATTTCACTCCCCATATTCAACATAGTTCTTCTGGTTTAAGTCCCCGTAGCCTAAAGGTTAAGAAAAAAAAATATTTTCATTTTCAATATTCGTGAGATATTTAAGAAAAACTAAAAAAAGGGGGGGATGAAATTCAAGATGGTAGCAAACTTTGAAATCCATTATCTATTAAAGCTAAAACAAAAATAAAAACATGCGTTTGTAGGACATTTTACACTCTTCAATTTGTTAAAACAATTGTAATTTGAAAACCAGATAGTTTTCGAGATATTTAAGAAAAACTAAAAAGAGGGTGAAATCCAAGATGCAGGCACGAGGTCACACCCACAGGAAAGGGGACTTTTAGTATGTTCATCAGCAATGCCTCATGAATATGTGTACTAATTTTCAAAACCATATGCTTTAATATTTTTTTCAAACCCTTCATTGACTGGACTATAATATGAATATTGAAAATGAAAATATTTTTTTTCTTAATGAAACCAAAGGAATACCATCATGAAATTTGGCAGAAATGTTGCTAAAATGAGGTTAAATAAAAAATATTTTTTTCAAAAAAATTAAAAATATCGATTTTGAGATTCTTAAAAATTGCCTTTAGTTTTTTAAAAATAATTTGGTCGTCTTATATACTTTATGAAACACCATACAAAACTGAACAAAATGACATAAATTTCAGCCCTCTATGTTTGAGTTACAATCGTTTCAAGATTTTGAAATTTTCAAAATTTCATAGATTCATAATTCAGACACAAATAGTTCAAATAAACTGAAAATTTGGTTGATTTGACATGGAATTACCCATTGTTACAAAAATCATCCAGTGGATGCACATGAATATAATCCAACAAGCAGGGTAAAAGATATAAAGCTTTATTCCACAAAGATTTCAGTAGAATACTAAGCACAGCAACAAAACTAAACAGTACTTGTGTAAATTAATACAGATCACTAATAAATATCAGTAACAGCACTTTCAATAGCGCTAAATGTCTATTAGTTCACCAGCTTGCATTGCGGTCAAAGCCTCAAAGACAACTGACTCTTGGTTTGAGAGTTTGCTTTTTATAACTTTTCCAACAGGAAGTGACATCACATAGTAATCTCTCGAAGGTCCTCTGCTCCTAGTAAAGGTAGGGCTAAATTTCTTGTATTTTCTAAAAGCTTTGTTTTGTAGCCAAAGTTGGGGTTCATCCACTTGGCCTCAAGTAAAACCTCTGTAAAACTCCCTTTCCTGCCATAAGTTTAGCACGTTAAGGGAACAACTTTATAACTTCGAAACAATATTGATAGAATCTTGTCTCAAAACAATTAATGGCAACTTTGGGGTCTCACGAATAAATACTCATAATAGGTGAAATTTTACTCAATAAATTTGGACAGAAGCTCTTGATATAAAAAAATTACTGTGTGAAATCTTACTCTTAACCAAACACATTAGTAAAACAAGTATCATTTTCTTATCAACAGAATACAAAGTTATCAAACAACTAGCTGTTATGCCCGAAGTTTCTCAGGATTAAAATACTTTCAAGTTTAATATTTTTGATGTAAAGACCTACTTTTGTATAGAAAATTACAATACCCAAAATTCTTTTATCGCCTGAAATGTTTAATTAAAATGAGAATATCAGTTGAACCAGATGATTTGTAAAAACCGCCAATAGCTAATTTCCCCCATAAGTTATTAGTATTTATTGCATAGGTACTTCAAATTTTGTTCATAAACCTTGCAGTATAAGAAAGATTTTAACGGATGTTTTAGGACAATTACATAGTAAATTTTTCATTGAGAAAAAGCGTTAGAATAAATATGAATAAAAATAAAATAAAATTAGTCTTCATCCAAAATTCTTCTAATGTGATCTAGCAACAGTTCTTATGTATTCTTGTTCTTCACTAATAAAAAAAAGTGTTATAAATTGTAAATTTTATCACACAATTTAATTTTTGAAAACTTATTACAATGAGGGCAATGAATTGAACGGAAATGAAAGTTGTGTCATGAAAAGTTAATTTTTTAAACTTTTCTTATGTGTAAAAATAGTTTTTGTGACATAATACATATTTTCAAAAAATATAATGGAAAATGCCAAAGTCTTGCTTAACCCCTTAACTGCTGACGAAATCTTGCACAATTCGCTCCCCAATGCCACTTGATCCTACATGGTACAATTTTTTTGTTGTCCTTACCGTTGCATCTCTCTCCCATATTCGAGACATGGGCATATCCCAGGCAAATGGTTCTGAATCTCTTTTCCCCCCCTTCGATATCCCTTGATTAATCCTTTTTTAGTACCCCATACTTTCATATCCCTCCCCCTCCAACCATCCCCAGCACAAAGCATCATATTCCGACATTTCTGATCCTGAAGATGACGGAAAATAGTCATCTAAATCACTCTCATCACTGTCAGACATTTTCGTAAAAAGATCTTCTATTTCGCACAATAAACGAAAATGGAAGCAAAAGAAGAATAAAAAAAGCATGACCTACTCAAACAGAAGCAAAAACTGCACAGCTATGACTTTCACCATTTCAGAAACATCCCCTTTACCAATACTCTACCCCTCTTCTCTGAAATAAGAAAATCCGTTTCAAACATTGTCAAGGTCATTTTATGGCATTCCAAGACCGTGGGAGCAGTTTTCTTTATAGCAGCACAATGCAAAGGATCGTACTTCGGAAAGGCGTATATATACGCCGGTGGCAGTTAACGCGTCGGTTGAGTGAGGCGTATATATATGCCGGCGGCAGTTAAGGGATTAATTTCCAATTAACTGAAATTTTAATTAGATTTGAGGCTTTTAAAAGTTGACGGTTGATTCTCTTATATAAAACATTTACCAAAACAAGCAAAATTTTCAGAAATAAAGGTAAATTAGTTCAAAGTCTAACTGTTGCCTAGCAACGAAGTAGCTGTAAATTTGCATTATTTCAAAATCGTCTGCCCGTAATTAACAATTATTATACTTTAAAAAAATAATAAAAATTTTAGGAAAAATGTCACAGATATAAAAGTGGTATCAATGAAAAGGTAAAATTTTGATCTTTAAGATGGTATAAAAATATTTTTTGATGGACAATTTACTCCAAAGTAATGGCTGAAAAACGGTTTCGGTTAATTTCTAATTAACTGACTGTTTAATTAACTTTTGGACTTTGAAAAGTTCATAAGTGTCTTCCCTTGTTTTGAATAATAAGTATGCAAAATTTGGTTGAAAACAGTCCATTAGTTTAGGAGGAGATGTGGAACACAGCCACATACCCACAATGACTTTTATTTATATTAAGATAAATTTTTAAAATCTCGAAATATTTCCTTCTAATAAAAGAGAAACAATCTGCTTAAAAACTCTCATAAATGCATGGCAGTTAAAATGTGCAACTACAATAATTACCACAGTGCATGCAGCATAAAATAAAACTGGCAATAATCATAACTTCAGGCTCTAAAATTTAAATTAATATGAATGATTTTATAAAACAAATAATTGTAAATTTAATAAATACACAGGAATCAAATTCTTACCATGGTTGCCTCTGATATCCAGCCATGTTGTATTGACAGTAACACCTGATTCATACAAAATCTGTTGGTACATGCGCCATTCCTCAACATACTGTCGAGATCCTAATAAATCAGCAGTTCTTGCATCAACTAAATCCCCTAAAATATAAAAATTATTCTAGAGTTAAGCCACCTAGCAAATATAAATAAAATGTAGAGCATTATAAAAATTTTAGAACATTCACTAAGATATTAGTTATTGTTAAAAATAATATTCAATATTAGAGGTTCCTTTTTCTTTTTTACTTTTCACATTATGCTCTAGAATCATGGACCACCACAGTTCATGTATAACTAAAATATTAAAAGCTAAAAAAAAAAAACCTATTAAAAATATTTGATCAAAAAATTATATTCTCTTTTCTACCAAGATACAACCAATTTATAACATATATCTTATTCTTACTTATTACTGATCATTCCAAAATGCCAAGACTAGCACTTCTGGACGATTTTACTCCGGAAAGTGGTGACAGGCAATGAAGAAAGATGAGTGTATTTCTGGAGTTTTTTGTTAGGTCAGGCTAAGTAACAAGTAAACATCTCCCGCTTCATTTTTCACTTCCATATTTTGGTGAAATCAACTCCGACTGGCACATGCACAAAAACGCAGAGGGTTTTGGAATCCAAAAATCATCTATTATGTCTTATTCTCTCGTATTACAAATGACTTATGACTTGGACAACACATCCAATCAGTAAAAGAAGGTTTCAAAATGTTTCATTGATAAGGAAATGAGAGGTCATAATTTATTCTTTCATATCATAAATATTAATTCAGGCAATGATTTCAATTATTAAATACAGATTCATTATTGCATGTTGCAAACAGCGTGAAGAATATGTCAGTGTTTAGACACCTCACATGAATTGCAAAAGTATTAAATAAGCTGTGTGTTCAATTTTTGTGATGATATTTTGAGAATGGCATAGTAAGAATGTATAACTATATATATATAAAAGGCAAATACCATGACTCACTCACTCATCACAAAATCTCCCAAACCATGGAGCCTAGAAGCTTGAAATTTGGCAGGTGGTTGCCTTTTGGGTAGTAGGTGCTCACTAAGAAAGGATTTTTCGAAATTTTAATTAATTAAAAATTACCTTAAATTTTAACACCATCTTAAAGTTAAAAAAATAAGCTTTTCAATGATACCATTTTTTTTTTTTCATGTGACACTCTGTTTAATTTTAATTCATTTTTAAAAATGCTTCCAAACACAGCAGAACGGAGAAACAGTGTTGCACACAGTTCCTCAAGGTCACAGTTCTATTTATAGCACTGGAGGGGAGGTTGGTGACAGGTTAGGAAGAAATGCTGCCTAGTAATAATTCACACCAGTGGCAGTGAGGGTCAGTCATCCCCCTCCCAACATTTTTAGGGAAAGATTAAATTTTTATTTCATTTCAGCTGCCTGAAACTAGGAATTACAAAAAAGCAATTGTGTTTGGGAAAACTAATCTATTATTTTAATTAAATTTTTAAATTTTATTGTCTAGCCCAGGGGTTCCCAAGCTTTTTACCCTCACGTACCCCTAGATTAGTCTTTTTATTTTCACATACACCTACTGTCATATACCCCCCTCCAGCCAGCCATCTATACAAAAAAAGTTTTCATCAATAATGTGGGCCTAGGTGAGCTTAAAAGTCAAATGACGGGAATTTAAACATTTCCAGCACTTATTTTTGATTTTACAATAGTATTAGTTCAATGTGAAAACAGATGAAATCAGTAATGTAATAATTTCACATTAACTTATAAAGATAGCTAAAAATTACACTTCCTTTTGCTTTTTTTTTCTTATTTTGAGGGTAGCTTTAAGACTTGCACAACTATCACTTTTACTTTACATGAACTTGGGGAAACAAAATTCTGTATCATTTTCAGTCCCTTATGTTTTCTTGTGTCCACCATTACCGACTTTGAGTTCGCGTCCCCTCCAACTGGTCCTTCGCATACCCCTAGGGGTATGCGAAGGGGTGGGTTACCACAGGTTGGGAGCCCCTAGTCTAGCAACACCACCTCTTTCGGAGGTGTTGGGTCTAGCCTCTATACTCCCGGGTCTCTTAAATATCTATAAATTTTTTGCTGCCTCACTTTTTCTATTCAATCGGGCACCCACTGGTTCACATGGGACATCCAGCATGTTCAATTTTCGTGACCATATCATTCTACCGTGAGATATAGATTAATTGAGTGACAGTTATTTGAAAAGCAGTTTTTAAGTTTCATTACTTGTGATGCATCATACAGAATTGTATCGCTGGCATTTTAAAATTTATGTCTTTATATATTTTAGTATCCACCAAACATAATTAAAAAATTTTTGGTAATCTTTCCTGAGTTATCGTGGGTGAAACAGCGATGGGGAATGCTACAATTAATATAAAATACAAAAATAAAAACTTATTTAAATGGGCGAACCAGCTGGTCGCCGAAGGCGGCTAGTTAGAAATAAATGTTAGTTCTTTTGTTAACTATAATCTTCCAGGTCTGTTTTAAATTCAAGCAAGAAAGGTAAAAATGTCTTGTATAGTTCTACATTTGAGAAATCAAAACATAAAAAAATACAGCAAGAAATTTTGATAGTAGTGCGTGTAGTGTTAACTTTGGATCCAAGCCAAGGTGATCACCACATTCGAATGATCAGTACATCCAAAATACCTTAAAAATAAAACAAATCTATAGGTACAGAAGGATGGCAAACAAAAAACAGACCACAACATTGTTAGTATCTACTCATTCATTGTAGTCAGAAAAAGAAAACCGATACAATGCACAGAAATTGAAAAGAAATTTATACATATTTAAACTTTTTGAGCTTTCTAAAAACTTGCCGCTTTTCATTTTAGCTTTCAAACATTCATTATATAAACTGCTGAAATGAATGATGCTCATCAAAAGATTCAGCACAATATTTGACTGATCTTCAAAGAGCTTGCAGTTTTTCTTGGGGAGATGATGGTTCCTTTTATTGCATTCGTCAATGGCCTGATGCGTGACCCTTCTGCCATGTTCCAACTTTTCTGCCCAACCATCGAAACCGATCACTAGAGGAAAATGCTGATCACCAAAACTGGCAGATTTTCAATGTGTTTAGATACGGGAGATCCGTTCCATGCTATTTAGCTCAGTACAACCGACTGCTCATTACATCTGTGATCATTACAAGAGGCGATTACTGTATTTCAAATTATGTATTTAACTTCATGTCAAGCATTATTGAAAATATTTTCTAAAAAAATCAAAAACTTTATGCGGAAAAAAAATTCTGCACAGATTTAAAAAAAGAAAAGAAGGACAATTAATCAAACTTGTGTGAACAGAATTAGAAGTTCCATGATAGGCTAAGTGCTGATAAGATAAAAAGTCTTTTGAAAAATACAGAGAAATTACTTGCAACAGTTTCAGGTAAATATAAACACTTCACAAATTTGAACTTAATCACTTAACAGTTTTGTTCAAACAACGCTCGGGCACTGCGAAAGGGAACTTCTCTGATTTGCCCAAACGACACTCAGGCAGGTCATTTTTCTAAGCCAATCCACTGATTTTCCTGGCTTTTTCACTTTCTTGACTTTGCAATGTTTCTAGTAAATGGCTCTAGCAGTCTCATTAATGTTGGATAGCAAAACAAGTGTAAACTAGTCTTTTGGTCAGGTTAGGTAAACCAGTTTTTACGTCCTTTTCTCACCCGCAATTAAAAATTGTCAAAAATGAATAAAATCAAACTTGTAATTGTTTTGACTGCCGATTTGAATTTATCAAATCAATTTGAATACAAAATTGCTTATTTTTGGACACAATATGGCAGAAAAAAGGAACTGTTAAGTGGTTAAAGAAACTAAACAGGATTCTATGGTTTATCTATTTCATAAAGTGAAAAAAAAGAGTCCTCAACTTTTTCACTTTAATACTGATATAACCTGCATACAATCTAATGCTGTTTTTATGTATTGTCAAGAATAAATTATTCAAATAAAGATAAATCATTATCAGCAGACAAAAATCAGGCTAAATCTTAACAGACTTTATAAAAAAATTCCCCTCTTAAATATGAAAGTAGTAATTGACACTAGAAAGAACAAAACTATGAAGTCACAGAGAACTAAAAATAGTTTTCTGTTCAATTAAATATACAAATCTTAATATAAATAAAAGTCATTGTGGGTATGTGGGTGGGTATGTATGTGGCTATGTTCCACATCTCCTCCTAAACCAATGGACGGTTTTCAACCAAATTTTGTACACTTATTATTTAAGAGAAGGGGAAGACACTTATGAACTTTTCCAAGTCCCAAAGTTAATTAAACAGTCAGTTAATTAGAAAATAACCGAAATCGTTTTTCCGCCGTAACTTCGGAGCAAACTGTCCGACAAAAAATATTTTTATACCATCTTAAAGTTCAAATTTTTACCTTTTCAATGATACTAATTTTATTTCTCTGACATTTTCCCTTCGATTGTTATTAATTTTTAAAAGTTCCAAAACTTTAAAATGCGTGCAGACGATTTTGAAATAACGAATATTTATAGCTACTCCGTTGCTAGGCAACGGTTAGACTTTGAACTAATTCACCTTTATTTCCAGCTTGGCGCTTGATACAGTTGCCAAATAGATTTGGCGATTGCTTAAATCGGAAGGTTACCGGAAAACGGTCTATGAATCCAAAATAAACAAACCAGGATCGTCCATTGACGTATATGATATGGTTGTCAGAGTTTTTATAATAGGAAGGTATATTTTGTCTTATGTATTCTTTTAAACAGTAGAAGCAGATGACATATAGCATGGTGGATAATATATTCCAAAGAGCAGATGATACCATTGAGTACAATGATGTAATTTACAGTAACAGAGAATTAAATTAGTCGTCCAATTATGTATTATCAACCGTCAGAACTTTTGACTTCCCCTTTCTATATATAACGAAACATTTACATTCGTAAATTTAAAAAAAGTAGCAATTCAAATTCTTCGCGCACGAAGTCGCGGGTAACAGCTAGTAACACATAAAATAAGGCACCTGTATAATAGTCTTAATGGTACTAGCCTATAAAAAGGTTTTTATATATGGATATCAAATACAGTTAATTTTACTCAGCAAAAATGCTGAAAATTTAGCATCTGACACAGGAGGTTTGATTTCTGAACAAATAAAAAATAACACAATTTTTTTAATGTTTGTATTTCAACTCAAGGAAAATATAATTTACAGCACTAACTGTTTCTTAGTTGATACGTTTCCAATAGGATTCTTCCTTATTCAAACTATATCTCTTAAGCACACAGTTGAGAGCACTAAAAATACTTCAACCCTTTCTAAGGCTGTAGTAAGTATATATTTGTAAGTATATACTTACCACCAAATTCATCAATTATTAAATACAATTTTTAAGGTTGGCATAAGTTCTTGCCAAATTTTTCGATGAAATAAAAGTCCAGTTCCTGTTTCTTATTAACCATAATGAAGCGTCTTGATAATTATTAATTAATTAACAAGAAAATAATGTTATCCAATAAGATAAATGAATTTCTTTTCTTAAATTAATCTCAATCCCAAAGTTATTTTATTATCTACTAGAAAAAAAATGTCCTTTTACCCTTTGTGGTCGACAACGCCATAGTGGCGGCATTCGCAAGTTGTCATAGAAATCGTTTTTTTTTTGTTTTAAACCCATACTGACCAGCCTACCCAAACGGGTAGGCTGGTCACTGTGGCGGCATCAACCACAAAAGGTTAAAAGGTTAAGGAACTCTTCCAGAATGATAAAAAAAATTAGCCATTTTCTAAAGAAATTCGTATCTACTGTTTTGTTAGTGAGGCACACTTGAGGCCCCACTAACAAAATTCTCATACCTTAATACTGGGTATGAGAATTATCACTAAGATTATGCAGATTTTTGTCTAGAGCTCCACTAACAGAATGGTACCAAGAAATCAGTAATTTTCACTATACTGATTTTGAACTTGCATTACTTATATTCCTAGTAGAAAAGAATCTTGTACTTGATTTCTCATAGAACAAAAATTCTTTCTAAAACTGATGTCATATGTTTTCTTGGGTCAAGTAAGTTTTTCAGAAATTTACAGCTCATCACTCTAAATCGGGTGGCAGGAGTTTCACTCCTTTTTCTGTCACAAGCCATTTATTGGACAACTTATTTTGAAGACTCTAGAACAAATTAGAATATACGCTAAGGTAATTTTTAAAGATAATTTCAAACTACAGAAGTTAAGTAATTTAAAACTATATATTTTTGGAAAAATATAAAAAGCAAACCTGTAGCAAGGACAACTGAAGGTCGAACAACAGAAACAGTTTCATTGCAAAACTTTTTCAAGTCAGAACCTCGAGATAGATCTTTAAATATACTCAAATGCAAGTCTGAAATCTAAAAAAGAAAAATATGAGATGTTACACATGTGTTAGGAAATTGTAAAATAACATTCAGTATCTTACAATTACAAGTTATACAATATATTTTATTTTCTCCCTACCTATGAGATTAGGGAATCACCAAATTATTTCTGCATTGCTAAGTAAGTTGTCAAGAGTAGAAGCAAGGAACCGGTATGGGAAGTTTAGATAAGAAAGGGGCTTTCAGTTTTTGGAACAAAAACTGCATTTCAGACAGTATGTCAAAATTATGCATCAAAAATGAGTATAAAAAGTAACAGCCATTAAAGCATTAAAGTACTCTGTTAAGAACATTTTTTGCTTTTACACATAATATAATGATCTTTGGAAAGTTATTAGAGAACCCTAATAAGATGAGATTTATATACTAACTAGCTGTTATGCCCGGCATTTCACGAGATTAAAAAAATTTCATGTCTAATATTTTTAATGAAAAAAACTATTTTGGTATAGAAAATTATAATACATAAAAATTTCTTTAGCGTCTGAAATGTTTTTACTTCAAATTTCGTTCATACATAGTGAAGTATAAGAAGGATTTTGATGAATGTTTTGGCACAATTAATTAAATACTTAAATTTTCATTAATAAAAATTGTTATAATAAACCATATCAATAGTTGTTCCTGATATAACTTATGAATCATCTTTTAAACTTTACTTTAGGGTCATTCCATGTCAACTCTACACACTCTAAACCTCACCATCTCAGATTTTCATGAAATTTGGCATAAGTGTACTATGGATGTAGACTTGGAAAAATACCAAATTTCATCAAGAAATATCGATTTGTTTTTGAATTACGGCAATTTAAGTTTTAAAAAATTTGCCCAAAAACCGCAAATGGAAATTTTTTGAATTGCTCTAGAAGCTCTCCTAATTGAGCTGGAGAGCTCGGATAGGTGTCATTTTACAGCATTTTGCCTGCTCTTTCCAGTGGTATGCAACATACTATAGGTTAATATTCAAAATTTTTGACAAAAATATAAATTTTAATTTTTTCAAAAAGTGCATATTTTCAAATTTATTCCATGAATAGTTTGTATTGTTGTAAATCACCTGGCGAAATATAAATTTGGGATGATGATGGGTTAATTGTTAAAAAAAATTACAACTAAAGCTTGATTTTTCATTAATACCCTGTATTTAGCTGAATAATACAAGAATACTAATACACTTACATGAAAATAAGTACAAACACTAACCTGAAGAAAGAGTACAGTAATGCATCTAAAGTAAAACTTTTCATCTAGTAGTAGGATATGTTTATCATTTGAAGTTTGAAAAAGCCACATTTGTTTTGCATACATCACTTTCAAGTGAAACATAATTTCTTCCAGTGGGAGTCACGGGATTTACTTTTGTCAGAACGTCCACTATGAACACCCACAGAACATCGGTGTTTTTTGGATATGAGAATGATGCAGATGGTCCAAATGGGTGAAAAAAAGTTATTTTTACTTCATCAAGTTCTTCATTTTGCTGCAAAACATAGCCAAGCCACCAGTTTCTTTCATAGACAGCGGTGACGTAGCCTGATATGTCTTCTATTTTAAGTTTATCTGTAGATTATGACACTTCCTTTTCCCAACCCTGCAAATCATCTGAAAAGTATTTCACCAGTAATGTTGATGTAGTTTTGGGAATGAACGCATGGTAATACTGTGTTTCTTGGACAGTCAATGCTTGATGAAAGCGATTTTTCAAGAAAAATTCTGATTAAGCATATTCCTCTTGGGTTGAGTAGGCAAAGTCTACCTTGGTAATGTTTTCTACAGTCCACTCAAAAAGTTGTTGTGAGGTTTGAATTTGATTTTCATTTGGTCTCTGCAAACTAGCACGAGCTGCCAATCTCTTCACTGAACACCCTATTCCGTCGCAAGACCCTTTTCCATGTGCTGTGACCGAAAAGTGCCACTCTCCTTTCACTTTAAAATGTTCCTCATGAGAGCAAGTGTTCAAAAAGTTTTTCTTATTTTTGTATTGGGTGGCACATCCATCTGAAAAATAAAAAATCTTGTCTGGAAATTTTTGAAATTTGGATATCAGACAGGAGTTTTTTTTTTTTTTTTAAAGGTGTAAACAGCAACTGTGTTGTGCTCTAGGCAATCAGAAACAACTACGTAACTAACATGTTCAACTTTGTTTTCCTATTTGAAATATATTACATGGATTGTGGCCTGTTGGCTTGTCCAGTGATAGTTCTGTGCTTCATCTTGTAGCACTATGCTATAATTTTCAGAAAAATCACAGGTGAAAACAAACTCTGATTCTTTGAGATTTTCTTTTCTGTAGTTCAAGAATGCTCTCTGTTGTTTGGCAATAAAGTCATGACGAACCAAAGAGGACAACTTGCTGCAGAATAAATCAATAAATTCTTCCGAAGATTTTTCTAAAATCTCTAGGTTACAACAGTCAACTGAAATCCATTGGTGGAATTGAACTTGTTCAATCAAATTTTCAGCAAAGGATTATTGCAAAATTGTATGCAACTAAGTTTCACCTGGACAGTAAGCACAGTTCCCCATGTTGCAACCAATTGCTGATGGGTTACAAAGCATTTTTGCTAGACATTGCTTGTAATTTTTTATGTTGACATTTGTTAAAGGATTCAGTTTAGCATTTTCTATCATCAACTTGACATTTTGGTGAGTTGTGCATACACAAACAGAGTGTGTGCCACTCTGACTAGCTAAAATAAAATGTTTTAGTCTCAACTCAGCAAATTTAGAGAAACCTATTTTTATGCTAGGAAACTGTCTTTAAAATGTTTGTAGGCTTCTTTAAGGTTACATAAAATTAGTCTTTTCAAACTACTTGATTTGCTTCCATGTGATTCAATAACCGTCACACAATCTTTAATTCCCAGCATTGCCCTACTAACTTCATCGTTTTCATAAAATGAAAGTACAGTTCCAACAGTTCCTATCATCAGGTTTTCACCCTGGTTTTGAATTTGGACCAACCAAAGTCCCTTCACTCCCACTGGAAGAAATTATGTTTTACTTGAAAGTGATGTATGCAAAACAAATGTGGCTTTTTCAAACTTCAAATGATAAACATATCCTACTACTAGATGAAAAGTTTTACTTTAGATGCATTACTGTACTCTTTCTTCAGGTTAATGTTTGTATACTTATTTTCATGTAAGTGTAAATATTAGCATTCTTGTATTATTCAGCTAAATACAGGGTATTAATGAAAAATCAAGCTTTAGTTGTAATTTTTTTTTAACAATTAACCCATCATCATCATCCCAAATTTATATTTCGCCAGGTGATTTACAACAATACAAACTAATCATGGAATAAATTTGAAAATATGCACTTTTTGAAAAAATTAAAATTTAGATTTTGACAAAAATTTTTGAATATTAACCTATAGTATGTTGCATACCACTGAAAAGAACATGCAAAATGCTGTAAAATGACATCTATCCCAGATTTCCAGCTCAAATATGAGAGCTTCTAGAGCAATTCAAAAAATTTCCATTTACGGTTTTTGGGCAATTTTTTTTAAATTTAAATTTCCCGTAGTTAAAAGACAAGTCGACATTTCTGGATGAAATTTGGTATTTTTTCTAGTCTACATCAATAGTACACCTGTGCCAAATTTCATGAAAATCTGAGATGGTGAGGTAAATTTTGCTCAAAAATTATGTTGATTTGACCTGGAATGACACTTTAGTATTCTTCCAGAATTTTGTTTAAATGTTCTAGCAACAGCTCTTCATACATATTCCTGCTTTTAACAATAAAAAAATACACTGCTACAAATTTTTAATTTCAAACACAATTGAATTTTTTTTAATTATTGAAATGAGAGCAACAATTTGAACGTAAATGAAATTTGTATCACTGAAATGCTATTTTTTAAACTCTAATCTAGTATAAAAATAGTTATTGTAACATCCACTTTCAAAATATATCATGGAAAAAAGCAAAATATTGCTTAGTTAATGTTTTTAAGTTCAAGTTTTAACAAAGTTTTAATTAACTTTTGAGACTTTAAAAGTTTGCATTTATTTTTCACTTCTTGCATAAAATATTTACAGATATAAAAAGAAATTAGTTCAAAGTCTCACTGTTTCCTGGCAATGAAGTATCAATAAAAATGCTTTATTTCAAAATCATCTGCAAGTAATCAATTTCTTTAAAAAAAATTTAAAATTAATAAAATTTAAAGGAAATATTACATGGAAATAAAATTGGTATAATTTAAAAGGTAAAATTTTAAAGTTTAAGATGGTATAAAAATATTTTTTGTCAGACAGTTTGATCCGAAGTTACTGCGGAAAAACAGTTTTGGTTAATTTCTAATTAACTGACTGTTTAATTAACTTTTGAACTTTGAAAAGTTCATATAAGTGTCTTCCCTTGTCTGAAATAAAAAAATTTCAACCAAATTTGTAAAATTTGGTTAAAAGCAGTCAATTGATTTAGGAGGAGATGTGGAACATACCCAAATACATACATAGCCACAATGAGTTTTATTTAAGATTTATAGAAACAGACTCAAAACTCTTTAAAATTCTCAAACACCATAATTTTTTCAAATTTTATAGAATGGGATCAAAAGAATTCTCCAAATTGCCATGGAAGACATTTATTTTATGCCTTAACAAATACATGTTTTTTTCTCTCTCTCTCTTGCATATTTGACACTGTCTGTGAAACAAGCACATTTATTCATTAAGTAATTATTTAGTGTATATCAGTAGTTTGAGAATACACTAGATTACCAGAGAATGAATGTATATACATAATTTATTCCTGGATAACATTAATCAGCAACCAGAAGAATATTAATTATAGATTGTATAATAATATAGTCACATGACTGCTCATATATTCATTAGATTAAAACACTTTCACAGTTATATACTAGCAAAATATGCAAATGAATAGACCTATAACATCATTTATATTTCAGTTCTCTAAGAAAACAGAAATGATTTTTAAGTTGTCACTGGACACAGAAAATTACTTTTCCAAATGTATAATATCTAATTGTTTTAGAACAAATAATGAACTAGGAAATCACACATATTACACCATTTAGTACTACAAAATATTTTAATAAAACCCAAAACAATGTGAAAGACCACAACATTCTTCAAACTGTTTTGAGACTGAATTAACCACAACCATACTTATCTTAATCTTAAACCATTTTCAGGTGTTTCCTAAAATTTACCAACCTATGTCAACCCTAGTAACAAATCCCGATTAAAAAGGGTACAAAATTAATTCTACAGTTTTTTGGTTTTTAGTCTTTCTCTCTGTTGTTGTTCTTAACGATTTGAACATATAAATTTCTAATATTACAAAAAATTAAAAATCTCATTAAGTGAAAAAAATCATTCTCTTAGATTTATATCACAAGAAACGGAAAAACTTTTAATCTGCAATATTTATAAGACAGATTTAAACCTCAAATTTAGATTCGTGTAACAAAAAAAGTATTCCATAAAAGAAAGAATTGAAAATGTTGATATTTCTCCCTCAAAACATTTTACAAACAAATAAAATCTCATTAATCTGATGAATATGTTACAAAATGAATTATTTTAAAGCTTGCTTACTTACTTGCAAAAACCACATTAAATGTTGACGTCTATCGTTTGGATATAAATCATCTTGGAAATATTCCAATTTAATATCATCATACTCAACATCATTATTAATATGAACAATGTTCTGTAATTTAGCGACGAGTGTTGATATCACAGCTAAAGTTGCTAATACAAAAAGTGTAATTTTTGACAAAGACATCGAGAATGTTGCGTTTTAATTAATAGTTTAACAAAGAGATACATGGAAAAACAAAAACCACTCGGAAACAAAATTTGTTGACAGACAGCATAGCGGTTTCACAATTGTTGCCATCAATAGACGTAATTCTCTGATGCAACCTCATGGCTTTTTTTGATTTGTCGTTGTCGTGACTATACCCCGACTGGCGACTCAATATGGAAATGAAGTGAACTAATGCCATATTATGATTTGTTTACAATATGCTTTGGCTCGTGTCTGTTTTGACAGAAATGTTCAAATGGATACAGTTTCATTTTTTAGTTCATTGCCTATATTCTTACTTTAAATTACTGTGATTTCTTGAAAACTTCTTAGCATAAGTGGCTCTTTGTGAAATCCAATTAAAATGGCATCAAAACAATCGGAGGAATTATCTAAAAAGAAATCAAAGCATCGGAAGCGCAGAGAAAATGGTTTTGAAGAATGGGTATTACTTATTTTTAGTATCAGTGTACCCCGTCCATTTTAATTTAATTTTTATACATTAAATTAAATTTCAGCATCATAGTTAATACTTAAACATAACTTACAAATTTTTTCACCGTCTAATATGTTTTGTAGAAACTGTTTTGCATTAGTCGTATAGTTCTCGATTCATTATTGGTGATAATTTTTTTTTTCAAAATGTAGACTTTATGCAGAACCTGAACTATCTGTCCTTATTGTGTATTTTCCCTAACATAAAGCAATACACTAAAAATAGATTTTTTTTTGTTTGTTTAAAAACTGAGTTTTGTTCTTAAAGAATTTTTTTCAGTGCCTTTCAATATTTTATGTTGTAGAAATTAATTTGAGATGTATGCTCGCTAGATAGCTGCTTTATCTCGGTTTATCTATAATTCAAGCAAAATTTGTACAGTAGGTAGAAAAGGTTATTTGGTCGTGATATTATGTATGATTTGTAAAAACTTTGACACAATGAAAATCTTCCTTGCATCCATTGAGTGATCAAGAGGGCAGGAGAAGGAAAGTGCAAGGCAACCAAAATGTTGAAGTAAAACTTCTGTTTGAAGATTATTTTTCACACATTCAAACAGAATATGAATTAAAGATTGATCTTGTGAGTAAGATTTGAAAATTGGCAAAGAGATTAAGTAAAATCTATGTAATTTGGCATTTGTGTGGTAAATGTGCATTCTAAAACGTGATAGGAGAACGTCAATCTTGCAGTTTTTGTATTGTGTTTTATATTACTGGTTTATTGAACACTATTAAATACAGATTTTCCACTATACCCTACAATGCTCACAACATTTTATGCTTGTATAGATAACAAAGTTTTTCTGAATTTTTCTCTATCCATGAATAATTTTTAGAAATAAGGCACTTTTTTCTTAACCCTATGTAGACAGGTTATACTTTTTGAAACACTTGAATCAGATTAGCCATTTTTTTCTGTGCACTTATTTAAGTATACACAACTTTAATTTTTGTGGTGGTATAATAATATTAGAGGTTGAATGGATAGATGACACTTGTGTCCGAATTAGAGTTGCTCTCTTTGTGACTTGAATTTACCTTCGCATCAATCTCGTAATTGGTTTCGTGGTCACTGTATTCAGTCATTTCTAAATTGAGATCTAATATATAAAATTCATCCTCATCTGGCGTTTTCTTACTTAATTCTTCCAAAAAAGCTATATGTTACACTGAAGGGATAATTTCGAGCCCTCAAATGGTAGTTACGTTGGCTTATAGAGAGCGTTTCATGCTCTTGCATGTGCGACGAGACCGAACTGACTCTTCAGGGTGAATGAGAACTATTGAAGCAAGTAGAAGAAATATTAAGAGATTAGAGGGGTTGAGAGCTTCCCTCCCTTGCTATTGTTTATTTGCCTTATCATTTCATACTTTGGTGCACTATGTACAGTAGGGTGGATCAAAATTTTTTTTTTTTCAGAATTTCAAAACCTACCTATGCGGAAAAGATGTTCTATGGTATGAAGATTAAGAGAAAATAATAAAAAAATTTAATTCAAAATTTAATACTGCCTCAAGAGGGTTGAATTTTCGAAAAAAATGGAAAAATACTGAATTTTGATTATACGATTTTTAAAAAAAATATTATTAATAAAAACCTACTTATGCAGAAAAGATGTTCTATGGTATGGAGATTAAGAGAAAAATAATAAAAAAATTTAAATTCTAAATTTAATACTACCAAAAGGGTGTTGAATTTTCAAAAAAAATGGAAAAATACTTAATTTTGATTATTGATTATACGATTTTATATTCAAAATAATTGTTTTTTTGCAATATAAATAACCAAAAGTGATGAGTAGTGAGTAGTATAATGTACATTACAACATTTTATGACTCCCCCTCCCCACATCGTCAAATCAGTCCGGCTAAACAACTAGAGCAGTAGGCAATCCCATCTTTTTTCTGTCTCCTGCTTTATCCTCCCATGCCTCCATAAGTCGGAAGTGGTACTTCATGGAATCTTCCCCACAGTCACACCTGTAGTGACAGAATGCCGCCCCGTGCCTGATGCCATGACAGCAACTGTGCTGGTTGGCTGGACACAGGACTACCTGTAGTGACAAAAGTTTTAGCTGCAGTTAGAACATTGGACCGATTTGGTATTTCCGACCGAGCAGGCTCTGCCATCATGTCAGCTGCTCTTCAAGGGCGAAAAGACAGGACTCTATCAATGGAAGACAACAGAAGAAAAGTCCTAATAGAAGAACACATAAGCTTGGTAAAAAAACGTGGCTCTGAGTATATCGGTCACGTGTCTGTAAATTTTGGGAGAGCGCAAATTATTGGAAATAACATATATAGTTTTTTTGTCATGCGTTGACAGTGACATAGATGTAACAAAGTTGGTTGCGACGGAACATCTGTCAACACAGGTGTCAAGGGAGGTATTATATGTAACATGGAACTGATCCTGAATTGTTCACTATAATGGTTTGTGTGCCAGTTACACTCCAACGAGCTTCCACTACGTCATCTTTTCGCGCAAGTGGATAAAACCACAACTGGGCCCAGAAGTATGACTGGAGAAATAAGAAAATCGTTGGCCGGATGCAAGAAGCCATCTGTCGTTTCATGCATGCCAATAGAAAACATGCTATGTGAAGTGACTAACAAGAAAGAATTAAGTACTGATCAACTGTAGTTAATGGAAATTTGTGAAGTCATAAACTGGTGACATTGCAGAGAAAGTCTGTCGAAGATAAATCCTGGAAAAGTTTGCCACTCAAGGTGGCTTAGAATCGCGAACAGAATTCTCAGGTTCAATGTAGCTCACGAAAATTCATCCGAGGCTTTATTGACATTAACGACATTCATTACAAAAGTCTATGTGGTTCAAGATCAAAACGAAACCATAATTTATGAGGCACAACATTTGCATCAATCAATCGTTCTATCGCGTTATTTCTTGAATGATTTGAAGGATGTCATAGACCGTGCTATTAAAAGAAACAGATTTTTTGGCCATCCAGAAATTGTCCTGATATCAATGCTAGCTGATGCCAGAAATCACATAAGGGAATTAGCCCTTTGAAGAATTCTGAAAGCACGCAAAGTCATTGCCTACTACTCTTTTTTTTATATAGTGGTTTAACCGGACTAATTTGACGGTATGGGGAGGGGGAGCTGAGTCATAAAATGTTGCAATGTACATTATACTACTCACTACTCATTAATCATCACTTTTGGTTATTTATATTACAAAAAAAAACAATTATTTCGAATATAAAATCGTATAATCAATAATCAAAATTAAGTATTTCTCCATTTTTTTTGAAAATTCAACCCCTTTTTGGTAGTATTAAATTTAGAATTTAAATTTTTTTATTATTTTTCTCTTAATCTCCATACCATAGAACATCTTTTCCATATAAGTAGGTTTTTATTAATAATAATTTTTTTTTTTAATCGTATAATCAAAATTCAGTATTTTTCCATTTTTTTTCGAAAATTCAACCCCCTTGCAGCAGTATTAAATTTTTAATTAAATTTTTTTTATTATTTTTCTCTTAATCTCCATACCATAGAACAACTTTTCCGCATAGGTAGGTTTTGATTAATAATAATTTTTTTTCTCCATAGAAGAGCGATCCACCCTAATGTAGAGCCTACCTATCAGGGTCAAATATAACTCTGTTTTTTTAGTAAATCAAATTATGAATAGTTATTTTTTATAAATGCCTTTACAAATTTTGTATGATGTTCATTTTAAAAATACCTATGCGATTATCATTTTAGATATAGAATGTTTTAAAGGTATAATTTAAATATATATATATATCTCATTTGATATTGAGTTGTATCCAATGATTCACATGCCATCTGAAACTAAATTACATCTACCATATGGTTAGGTTATGATGTTATGAAAACAGAATTAACTTAAAGCAATGAATGCTTTTTCATTCTCAGAGAAGGCTGAATCGCACTACGCTGTAATTGTAGGACACCCTGTATATATATTTACCAAGCAGAGTAACTTTTCAGTACTAATGATACAAAACAGTTATAGTAACAATAGTACAATATACTATGGCAAATTTATTGTTAGAAATTGTGTAGCAAACTTATCACATTAAAATTATTTATAAATTGACAGTTATCAAATAATTCAGCACTACTTTCTATTTCTAGGGTGGTTACATGGCTGCTAAAAAACAAAAACTTGAAATGCAGTTTGAAGACAAGAAAGCTCTGGAGTTAATGGATCAAAAAGAAACCAAAATATTTAAAGGAATTGGCATTTTTGTGAATGGTCTTACAAGTATGATTTTACAGATTTATTAGTATAGTTTAAATTCTTAAAATATTATGAATAATCCTTAACCATTGTTTCTAGTTTTCTTTTATTTACTTTAATAAAAATTAAACTTTTATCTACTCTTGAATAGGTCATACTTTTTACTTTCTCGTATACAAAGCAAAAGTATTGTAATCTTCAAAAAATTCAAACTCTAGATTTTGGTGAACCTCCATGTTTTAAACCTCCCTGAATCCGAAAAACACAGTTTTAGATTATGTCTGTCTGTGAACACGATAAGTCGAAAACTATTAGAGATACAGGGATGAAATTTGGTATGTGATCTTTGCACATAATTTGTAGGTTTCTATCAAATTTTGGACAAAATGCATTTATGGGAAGTCTGTCTGTCCGCATTCAACGAACACTATAACTCAAAAACTTGAATAGCTAGATGGATAAAATTTGGTACACAGTTTTATCATCATGAATTTAGGTCTGTATCAAAGTTTGGACCAAATCCGTCGAAAGGTTGATGGTCTGTCAGACTGTATAATCGCATACTTATAAAAATTATATCTCCTAAACCCTTTGGCTTAGATCAATAAAAATTGGTATGACGGTTGCTAACATTAATTATAGATCGGTAAAAAAAAAAGGCATTCAATTGCATATTCAATATTTTTAATCCGTTTCTCCATGCGCATGCATACTGGTAGCAATCTCTGTGCACGTGGACAGATTATGTCGCTTTGTCCTTGAGCCGACGAGTGGAAGTGTGTGATAGACGCATTTTAATCGGTATGCATCTCTTTGAATTTCATTCTTTACCTAAATGTTTTATAATCACTATAATCTACAAACCTTCTGATAGTCATTGGATTCTGGGTTACAGTAGGTTCAAATTTTTTTATCCATGCGGGGTGGGGGGGAAACAGCACTTTTTTGGGGAAGCATACGAGAAAGTTTAGGGGAGACCACTCCCGCTGGTTATGCTTATGATAACATTAACTTATTCCTGATGTAAATAAATATCATATGCTAATTCTGGTCTAATTACATATTTAATTATGAAATGATATTTTTTTTATCTCGAATGTTTTCTTTATTAATGTTAATATAATTAACTTTTACACCCAGTCTTGCTCAGGCAAAGAGTAAATCAAGAAACCCCTAGGGTAAGGTGGACTAAAATAGCCATGAAATTAGCTATTTTCAACTTTGTTAATCTGTACTCCTAAAATTAGATGGAATATTTGCATTTTTTTTACTTTCTCGTATACGAAGTAGAAAGAGAAAATATTGTAATCGTCAAAAAATTCGAACTCGAGATTTTGACGATTCTTCACGTTTTAGACCTCTCTGAGTCCAAAAAACACATTTTTGGAATTGGGTCATTTTCATGTCCCCGCTATACTTTATAATTGTTTTATGACTTTATACATATTTTTGGGGGATGAAAGTGTCTTTCAAAAGGCAGTTTAACAAGGAGTTAAGAATAAAGTTTTAAATTTTTATTTTTTATATAGCTTCAATATACCAAAATATCATTCCCTCATTTGTCCCCACTGCTGACTAAAAATAAACAAAAATTCTTTCTAAGCAAACAAGCAAGAAATTTGAAAATTTATATTTTTCTATTTCAGGATACTACAATGTAGAATACAGAAAATTCATTTTAAATTTAATTTCTGTTAAAATTGTCACAACACTATTTTAAAGTTTGTCTCCAGTGTATTGCATCATTTCCTCACAACAATACATTTACACCCCCTAATCACCATGGAGTAGAAATATTTCAACAAAAATTTTATTGATCTGTAACAGGCAACACAGAACAACATTGCAGCATGTTTTCATCTTCAACTTATTGAAGCTTTGCCTCTGGAATCCATTTGAAAACATCAAACCAGATAATTTTTTTACATTTATCATTCCCTCGTGTCCTTTTTTAAAATAAAGTCAAACAAAATAATATCTAAAAAGTGGATAATTATAAGTTGCTTTCTTGTTTGGAAACATTTGTGTATGATTGAACTCGGAAATCAGTTAAGCTTAACTAATATTTTAAAATTTTAATAAATTTATCATTCCCTCACTAATGTGTAATGTGAGGGAATGATTTTTAAGCAATAAATATTCAAAAGACAGATTTCCTGTTTTATTTTAAATGGGTTTTTTTTTCTTAATTGCCTTATTTTATTCCAATTTTCATTTATTAAACAAGAACATACTGAATATTCCGAGTTTAATGTAGCCAATATATTTTAAATATTAATTCTGAATTTACGGGCCAATACAATTTCATTTATATATATAAAACTTAATATATCTAATGTATTGAATTATATTAAAATATAACATGTATTTAGAATTATTTTTGAATAAAGTATGTTTAATTTCTAATGAAGCACTTGAATCTTGTTTTGAGAATTTACTAACAATACTATTTGTTTAGTAAATGGAAATTGATAAAAATTTTATTTGATGTATTTAAATATCAAAATTTAATTTGTTCACAAATTCTTTATGGTACAAAATCATTAATGAAATAAAAAGCAGTTTTCATCAAAGCAATAATATTTAATTAGTATATTTAAATATTGTGACAAATTCGTCTTGTGGGTGTACATGAATGCAGTCCAATAAGCAGGATTACAAAAATAAAGCTCTTTATTTTACAGGTATTCTAAGCAAAGAAACATAACACAAATATTAAAACAGCACTTGTAAAAATTCACAACAGAGATTACCATTAAATCTCAACACAGCACTCAAAGGTTTCTTATTAGCTCACCAGCTTGCTTGCAGATCAAAATCCAACTAACTTTTCTTGGCTTGAGAGCTTGCCTTTATACTTTTCAACAGGAAGTGACTTCATTATGTAGGAAGTGACGTAATCTCTAGAAAGTTCATGAAACCAGTAGAAATAGGTGGATAGTTTGAGGTTCTTCTAGAAAATTCCCTTTGCCGCCAAGTCGCCAAATTTGTCGCCAAGTCTAGCATCTCAGGGAAACGACTTTATAGCTTTGTAACATTATTTAGTAAATTTAGAATATCTCCGTTCAAAAAACTTGAGCTGAACACTACAAGAAGCGACTCTTTAGAGTTAAAAATCAAGACAATCGAAACAAGAAAATGTTCCACCTGATATCACAACATGTGCAACAACTTGTTCCTGGTACTCTTGATTTTACTTAGAATTATAGTGAATCAGGACATGGGAAAGGAGCTCTTGACAGAATTGGAGCTTTCCTGAAAAGAACAGCAGATCGACTAGTTGCAGAGGGAAAAGATGTTCATAATTATAACACACTTGTTTCTGTTTTGAGAGAAAATTGCCAAGGAATAACTATTTAAAGTAACAGATAATGACATAAAAAATGAGACCAACTAATAAAGGGAGAGATTAAAACAGTCATCAGAACAATGAAAGACCACCAAGTTGCTTATAGTTCAAAAAGTAATATACTGAATTTCCGTTCTTTCTCGTGTTTTGCATGTTATGCATCAATTTTGCGCAAACACTATGACTTGGGGACAGCATTTGAGTATAGTATTAAAAGTTCTGTTTCATTCATAGATAACTCCAAGAAAAGCAAAAATGCCGATGAGTTAAATATAGGGGATTGGGTTCTGGTAGAATATGAGGACAATCTGTATCCTGGAGAAGTAAAGACCCTATGTTCAGAAAATGTCACAGTTGATGTAATGGTTTCAGCAAGAGAAGGCAAATACAAGTGTCCTTCCCCAAAACATATCCATAATTATACAAGAGCAGACATTAAAAGAAAAATTCTACAACCCATTCCATGTGACAATCGTGCCAGCCAATTTTATTTTCCAAACCTATAAATATTATTATTTTTAATAGCATATTTATAATACGAGTATTTTAAATTTAATAGACTTGTAATTTTTTTATGTAAAAGTGAAAAGTAGTGTATTTCAATAAAACATCATTCCCTCATTGTAAGCGTCATTCCCTCACTTTTTAGATTTCTAAATTAATTAATTTATTTAAATATTTTGAATATTGAATAGGATCTATATTTTTTTTATGAAACCACTACATACATCTATTTATATAAAATGTTTCAAAGCTTTTCATGCACTTTAATTTTTCTGAAATTCATGAACTCATAATGACACTTTTCATGAGAATGACCCAATTATGCCTGCCTGTGAACACGATAACTGGAAAACTATTAGAGCTATGAGGATGAAATTTGTTATGTGATCTTTACACATAATTTGTAGGTTTCTATCAAATTTTGGACAAAATCTGTCTACGGGAAGTCTGTCTGTGGTCATGTGAACACTATAACTCAAAAACTTGAATAGCTAGATGGATAAAATTTGGTACCAAAGTTTGGACCAAATCCATTGAAGGCTTGATGGTCTGTCGGATTGTATAATTGCATGCTTGTAAAAATTATATCTCCTAAACCCTTTGGCTTAGATCAATAAAAATTGGTATGACGGTTGCTAACATTAATTATATATCTGTGCCCAAATTTCATTTCAGTTGGTTAGAAAAAAGGCGTTCAGATTGCATATTCAATTTTTTTACTTGTGTACTGGAAGTAATCTCTGTGCATGTGTAAGCTATTCAGCAATAGCGAATGAGGTCATTTTCCCCCTGTTTTCATTTCACACCCTCGCATCTCTTTGAATATGATTCTTCACCTAAATATTTTACAATCACTATAATTTACGATGAAAAACCTTTTGATAGTCATTGCATTCTGGGTTAAAGTAGATTCAAATTTTTTACCCATGCAGGGGGAGGGGAAATGACAAATTTTTGAGAAGTATACGAGAAAATTTAGGGGAGGCCACTCCCACTGGTTTAGGCTTGTTTTTGTGATCATTTTACCCCAAACTGTAGGTTAAATTGAACAAACTATTAAGTAAAATGATTATAGATGGAAAAAATTAAATAACTCATAAAATTCATATTATAGCAATGAGATAAACTGGAAAATAGATAACACACCCAGATATGACATTAAACACATTATCATATAATTTTAATATTTGAATTGAATATCAGAAGTTAAGAAGTGTTAATGTCTTTTACTGTCAAACATCCAGTATTCGGGTGATGTGTTTAGTTTCAACTTCATATACATTATTATTTTCAGGAAATGTGTATTTCTCTCCAAGTGGAACTTTAGCAAGATATTTTACTGTAAATAGGCTATTTTCTGCTGACAAAATTTGACTAACCAAAGTTCTAATTGACTTAGCCATAGTACTTCACCTTTACCTAATAATCAGGAGAAAACTCCTTTTGTCCAAATGCAGTGTTAGGGTGCTTCCACTTAGATTTTTTTCTGAATTGTAACACTAGATTTCTTTGCCACAGTTTTGGAGCAATGGGGAATTCAGCATTTTTTGAAAATACATGAAAGCCATCCGCATTTGTAGAAAAATCATTCTCATTTCAAATATGCAAGTGCAATTTTAAATAAAAATTTAATTATTTAAATATTGAGAGCGAAAGATGCACAGAAATAGCAGAAATCATGATGCAATCCGAAACGCACTTTCATTGGCCGAGTAGATTTTGACGTCAAAGTTGCCTTCCTTTGCATACTTCTTTTTCGCTACTTTTGTGCCCTGCTTTGAATCAAAGTGTTTCTACCAGCTAACATTTTAAAAGTGAAGTTTTTGGCTTTTCTACTGTTTAACGTTCAGTTTCACAATGGATATTGGTTTTGTACAAGATAAATCGGATAATTTGCCAAGGATTGATTCTACAATGATGGCAATGTATTTCAAGAAAAATTCCGATTTTATGATGGCTGAGATACGAAGAATAAAAGCACAACGGTAAAATTTCTCCTTTTTTTTTATCTTATAATCCTCCTCAATGAAACAACATAAAACAAAAAATAAAATAAAATGCTGAACTTAGCTGAAAAATACCTTATCATAACTCAGAATCCAAACAGTATCCCATGGTGTGCATACTAATTTGTAGACAAAGTGCTTAAAAAAATTTAAAAAAAAACCGATGAAACAAAATTAATTCTAGCTTAATTCTTTTTAATGTTAACCGAATTCGCCATAAAAAAAGGAAATCTTTAAACTCCCATAAAAAAGAAAATCCACTGAAAATGAAGAAATAAACTACTTCTAGTAATTTTATTAAATCATCACTATCCCCGTGTGGACGAATCAGCATAAATAAAATAAAAAGCAGGAAACCGTTAAAAGCCAGCTACGTTTCCATGTATGTGTCCGAGCTTAACTTTTCATGTGAAAAAATAGAAATAAACTTTTAAAAATTAAACAAAACCTTGGTTTGAAAAGTATAAAATAATTTTCTTTTTAAAATCGGTGCCAAAATAGAAACAATATTAAATCGATTTATAAACCTTAATCAGCAATAGAGCCTTAAAAGTACACATGGCTATCATGTAATCTTTCAATACAAGCTCATACAGGTACTTGTGCTTTTAACCTCATCTTATACTTATATCAAAAACAGAACAAATATGAAATTCAAGGCTCCTCTTTACAGAACTTCCTGATATTGTTATGGGGTATCAGTGGTTTCTTAAAATGTAAATTCCTTGTAATCAAAAATGGGGGATAATAGAGGGAAAAAAACAAATTAAACAAATTGTTTTAAAATGTCTATTTCTTTTTTCCTACTAACCTTACCTTATACTTCTTTAACTAACTTTTTGAAGACAAATTTTTATTTTAATACATTCATTGAATATAAAGGATTTATTTTGCATCAAAAATTAATTCTGTGAATTATTTTGTTGAATTACGTATGAAAACGAATTTCATTATCAAAAAAGTCGTGAATTTAAACTAATTTTTAAGATACTCTTATTAATTTTCAATAGTACTGTAATTTTTACTTTCTCGTATATGAAGTATACAAAGAGAAAGTATTGTAATCGTCAAAAAATTCGAACTTGAGATTTGGACGGATCTCCACGTTTCAGACCTCCCCAAGTCCGAAAAACACAATTTTGGAATTATGTCTGTGTGTCTGTCTGCGAACACGATAACACAAAAACTATTAGAGCTACGGGGATGAAATTTGGTATGTGGTCCTTAAACATAATTTGTAGGTTTCTATCAAATTTTGGACAAAATCCGTCAACGGGAAGTCTGTATGTCCGAAGTCATGCGAACACTATAACTCAAAAACTTGAATAGCTAGATGGCTAAAATTTGGTACACAGTTTTATCGTCATGAATGTAGGTCCATATAAAATTTTGGGCCAGATCCGTCAAAGGTTTGACTGTCTGTCGGTCTGTATAATCGCATCTCCAGCGAATCCGCTGTCTCCACGCGCATGCGTACATAATGCAATCTTCTGTGCACAATATTTATTGACTCCTGCTTGGCGCTTTTGTTTTCATCTGATTCTCCATGTGCATGTGTACTTGGTAGCAATCTGTGCATGCAGGAAGATTGTCCTTGAGCCAAGAAAGAGTAGAAATCGGTACGCATTTAATCGGAATGCATCTCTTTAAATTTGATTTTTTACCTAAATATTTTCTGATAGTCATTGGATCCTGGGTTGCAATAGATTCGAATTTTTTTATCCACGCGGGGGGAGGGGAAACAGCACCTTTTTCAAGAAGTATACGAGAAAGTTTAGGGGAGACCACTCCCGCTGTTTTTAAAAAATATAAGAAACATTTGAATATCCATTGAAAAAATTTATGCAATAAAATAACAAGCAAGTTTTTATTTTTTTTAAGAATCTTAAAGAAGGTGGGATCTATATTTTTATCTTTGAGGGACCATGGCCCCTCAAAGGTTAAAAAAATAAATTCCATGTAATCAAACGGGAAAAAACTAATTAAATATAACTATTTGCTTTAAAGTATCTTTTTTTTTTTTTTGGCTGCTAACCTCACCTTCTTTTAAAAACAAAAAAGATAACGAATTCTGAATTGACTCTGTTTCATGATACACAATTTTAATAAATATAATATAGATTAATAATTCACATCAAAATGATCTCCTCAGACATGACGAATGCTGCTTGCTGATAATTCTGGATTAAGCTTCGGATCTCTCTTCATCGCTTTACACCACTTTTTGCGAATAACATAAATTTTTGCACATTGATAAATAATTTATCGGGTGCCGGTCCAGTTGTATTGCTACATTTAGGAACAATACAATACTTGGATCTTGCCGACATTATTTTATCTGATGTGATAGTCGGAAAATATAGAAAAAAAGAGAATCTCTATAGAGAGCGAACATAAAGGAAGCGTGTGTCTCCCCCATCAGGCAACTGTGACGTCAGACCTGTTTCGCGCCAAAATGGATCATTTTTCCCAAATTTTCTGAGAGGCGAACTTTGATTGCAAATTTTAAAAAAGACAATTCTGTCTGGAATTTTTTAAAAATGTTATTGTTCATTTTGAAGCATTTTAAATCGATTTAAAAAATTTTAAAAAAATGCTGAAGTTCCCCATTGTGTGCTTTCTTCATTGCATGCACTTTGTGCTCTTCTTGAGGATGTACAGCAACCATATCTTCTGTCAGCGCCTCACCTATTGTTGCCTGAACACATTTTCTTTTTGTTTTAGAATTCTTCAAGGCAATTTTTGTTTCATTGGATCCTGGAATTGACAGTGTCGTAAGAATAGCTTATTTTAATTCTTTTAGTGGAGAACTGACAGCTTCTTTTGAAATTAAGGGAGTTTCCACTGCTTCCTTTGAAATTGAAGGAAGTATGTCTTGCAACATTCATGCATCCTTATAGACTGTAAAAGATCGGAAATAGTTTTCACTAGCAAAAAAATAACAGTGAACATTGTTTTACCTCGTGGTAAGCATTACATGATGTCTTCAGAATGAACACAGCTCTGTATCTGGAATCTGTGTCTAATCCTGCCTCATCTAGTTTTAAAAATTTTAATTTTATCAAAATATATGCATGTGTCTCCTGTTTCTCATACAAAGAAACATATAATATGGTAAATATTGTTTTGGAATACTGTAATAGCTAAGCCTATCACTATGATAATTTTACCCCACTTTACTTAAACTGCTCTAAAGTAATAAAAAAATAAAATAATTACAATTTATCTAGATATAGAAATATATTCCTTAGGAATAAGGATAAGCATATGTATCATCAAATTTGCCAAAACTGTTGAATCACCAAAAAGTCCATACAAAGAACCAAATATAAAATCAGAAATATTGCCAGTGTAAATTTAAAAAATGTTACTAAATCAAAAAATTTAGTTAAAACATTGCTTATGATACAAGTTACCTTAAAAAAAATCATCATGCCATAAAACAGTAAATTTGACAATTATGGTCCGTTTTCTGTAGACTGTTTATTTTACCCCATCTTACCCTTCAGTTTTATTAAAAGTGTGTTAATATGGCTGTGATAATTTCTGCTAAACAGTTTTGACTGTTCAGAAGTGGGAGTCTCTTATGAAACCACTATTTTAGAACTTTTTGCTGAATTCGGTGGTGATTTTATGGTAGTGCATTAGTAAAAATGCATTTTTTTAATATGTAATATAGACAATAGATTGGCAGCATGTAATCAACTCTCCTCCCCCTCCTTTTTTTCTTTTAGTTTTATACATAAATTAGATTGTTTTCAGAAATTGAAATTATTGATTTATATATATATATATATATATATATCAGTTATATAAATACACCTGCATACATTATGTATATGCACACACATTTTGCAACCCCCTGTTTTATAGCTAGTTCACTGTTCCATATATTTGTTTTATATATTACAATAAGACATTTTGTGAATCATTAGTTATTCTGCTATATAATGATTCTTTTATATCATTATTTATTTACTATTTTGATTATTTTTTTAGCACCATCAGCTGATGAACTTAAAAGGTTAATGCTCATTCATGGTGGAAAGTTTTATCATTATCCTACTTCTAAAATTACTCATGTTATTGCATCAAATTTACCAAAAAGTAAAATGAGACTTTTGAAGACACAGGTTTTTGTGACGGGTGATTGGATTACAGACAGGTATTAGTACTCTTATGTGGTTTTATCTTTTTTTTTTTTTCTTAGTTATTTTCTCTATCTTTTCATGAAAAAACCAACAGCTATAAATTATATTTCATTTGAAAAAGTCTCATATTCTTATCTCCATCAATTCTCTACATAAATGGAAAACTGATTTATTTATTTATTATTATTATTATTATTTTACAGTGATCAACTTAATGTAATGTATAATTTCCCCACCCCCTATTTGAAGTAATCTCATTTTTACAATGCTGGCAACATTGTTTTACTTTTTATATGCAGTGGAAAGGAAAATCTATTGAAGTTCTTTCTCTCCAGTGGTTCAGTTCTTAAAATAGTTGCTAAAATAAACACTCATGAGGGAAAATACTTCAAAGAATGCTTACATTTAGTGTGTGTATGACATATTCCACTTGATCTAATTGGAGGATAGACCAAGTATTCTTGATCTTTGAGACAAGATATCATAGTAAAGCTCATGGAAATATGAGAAGGAGGACACCTTCTGATGGTCTAAAGATCTGGAGCATCAGAGGGCAGAAAACTTAGCATAGGGGAATAGTTTTCACACCCTGAGTAGTGCTACCTGGACGTTTTTTAAGAAAAATTTGGGTTGAAGGGCTGAGCATTCAAGCCTAAATGAATAGATTTGATTTCAGAACCAGAAAATTGAAGATTTAACACCTGATTTCATCAAAGATTCTCTGTTTATCATTGACAAGAGAGTAGCATTGGATGAAATAGATAAAGCATGTTGAGTATTGTATATTCTAGAAGGGCCACCTTAGTTGTAAAGGCTGTTTCACTATTATCAGCTAAAACCTGCAGCACAGGAATTAAGTTATCTTCCTTCATAAGGCTACACATTCCTTTCTTGAATGCCCAGGGTGATGACTTGTTCTCTGAATATCTGCTCATATATAATTTTGTGTGATTGAGCAGTTGCTTGGATTTCATATAGTTGATTGCAATCAGGATTTATCTGGAATTCTGGATTTTTTACTTTCTCAAATCAAGAATTTCATTATATTTTTTGGATTCACTATCTGTCTCAAATTCTGATTTTTAACAAATATATTGTTAAGATAGTGTATTAATTTTAGATTATGTTAAAATCAATGGCGTAGTCAAACTTCTTGTTGATATAAATTCAAATATATTGAATTTGCTTTGTTAAAATATGCATATCTGTGCATCACAGTAATAATCTACAATTATTCGAAATTATGTCAGATTTTTACAGCATGCTTGTTTTCAGAATTTTTGAAATGAAATTGCAGTCACTCCTCAGAGACTGTACATTAGAATGGGCTGAAGAAGCCAAAAAAATTTCATATCACTATATCACAGAAGAGTTGCAAATTAGTGGGAAATGAAATAAGAAAAAAAAGTAATTAAATTGATTGATATCTTCCTTTCTGACATGGGCCTCAAAAGTCTTAAAAAATGATAGAAATAAACTGTTTTTCATTAAGTTTAGAATTTAATTTTTTTTTCTCTTTGTATTATAGCATTAGCTGTTAATTAACCAATTTCTTAAGAGTAATGCAATTCTTTTTATTAATTATTTATTATTTTTTTATAACTTCCAATTGCAGATCCTTCAAAATTTGACAAAAAATATTTGAAACTACCTCAATTTTCAACTCCTAATCATCACCAAAGTTGTCCTCATCATCTTGTTAATGAACTGCAGCAAATCAATGTAATGCAATATCGAAGGGTTATTTAGGTCTAAAAAATATCAGCTTTATTTATTTTCTTTGTTTATGGTAACACATTGCAAAATTAAGTTTGAAAAGTACAATATTATTTATTAGTTCAGAACAAATGGCAAGAATATGGACAGTAACAAAAGCTAATAGATCTTTATGAAAGCACTTCAGCTATTGAAACATCCTTATGTCTCTTTAATTTTTTGCTTGGTATTTTACTTTTTCTTCTCGCCAGAAAAGGTATTTTTATCTTAAAATGAGGTCAAATTTTGGAGCCTTCTTCAACTGAGAAATAATCTTAATTCATGTTAAATCTAAAACTGCACTTTTTGACATTATATTTGCTTAAATTTTAAAATTATACCCTACAAGATTCTTTAGAAACTCATACACTTCAGTTTCTCTGAAAGTGTATCCTTTATATAAATGTTGAGATTTGAAATGATAAATTTTCATATGATATAGTTTCTTCTTTTTTTATTCTTTAAATAAAAGGAATTAGAATTTTGCAATAAGAAAAGTTCTAATTTTTTCTGTAGAAATCTTATGAATCATTTTTGTAATAATATAATATCTTTGCATTGTTTAAATGTTGCTGATCTGTAATTAATGATATATTTTTAATTTTAGTTTAAAATTCAAACTAATATTTTAATGTTTTCAGTTGTTATATTTTTTATGTTTCTTTTCCTTATGATAGTTTATTATTATTTTTTAATTATTAATATTTTTCCTTTTTGAATATTTCAGCATCAAGGCTGGAAAACTTCTTCCTCATCAGAATTATTTTTTATATTCACCAGAGGTAGCTGATAAACAGCAGAGATTACAAATAGGAAACTATTTTCAAAAGAAATCTGACTCTTCATCTATCACTGAAACTGTTAAAGAAGACGATACAGCAGAAAAGAAAAATAAGAACACATCTATGTTAGAAGAATTATTTGGGGAAGATTTGGATTCAGACTCCAGCATAGATTCTGAGCAAAATGCTCAATGTAATTTAGTTAATAAGAATTCTCTTCATAAAGAGTCTTCATCAAATGCCTCTTATCAAAAGCATAGTACAAGCAATCATAGTAAAGTTTCATCCCCTGTGAAGTCGTCTTTGACAGGTTCATCAGGTATTGCTGTGTCAGCTCAAAACCAAAGAATCTCTTCCAATTATTCATCTAATTTAAAGCCATCTTTAAGTGGCTCTGAAAACCATACTTTTAATGAAAGCAGTTTATCAAAGATGAAAAATAAGAACAAATCCATATTAGATGAATTATTTGGAGAAGATTTAGAATCAAATTCTAATACAGGTTCTGAGCAAAATATTAAAAGCAATTTAGTTAATAAGAATTCTCCTCACAAAAAATCTTCTGCCAATGCCTCATATCAAAAACATGGTAAAAGCAATCATAGTAGAGTTTCATCACCTCTGAAGTCATCTTCAAATGTAGATATTCCTGTATCTGTATTTACAAGCAGTCATGGTAAAGTTTCGCCTATGAAATCATCTTCAAATGTAGATATTCCTGTATCTGTATTTACAAGCAGTCATGGTAAAGTTTCGCCTATGAAATCATCTTCAAATGTAGATATTTCTGTATCATCTCAAAATCAAAGCATCCCTTGTAAAGATTCATCACATTTAAAACAATCTTTAAATAAACTTGGAAACCATACTTTTAATGAAAGGAGTTTGTCAAAAAAGAAAAATGAAAACAAATCCATATTGGATGAATTATTTGGAGAGGATTTGGATTCAGACTCCAGTATAGATTCAGAACAAAATGCTAAAAGTATTTCAGTTAATAAGAATTCTCCTCTTAAAAAGACTTCTTCCAATGTTGCATATCAAAAACACGGTACGAGTAATCATGGTAGAGTTTCATCGCCTATGAAATCGTCTTCAAATGTAGATATCTCTGTCTCAACTCAAAATTTTACTAATAATGATTCATCTCATTTAAAGTCATCATCAAGCATTAATAATCTGGCTCATAGAAATGTTAGAAACATTTCTGTGAACCAGAGTACATCAAATAAGGAATCATCTTATTCAAAACCATCAAAAAGTGGAGATGCATCCATATCACCTCAGAAACATGGAGCCCCAGAAAGAAATACGGAATCATCTCATTCAAAACCATCGAAAAGAGAGCATGCATCCATATCACCTCAGAAACATGGTGCCTCAGAAACAAATATGAAATCATCTTATTCAAAACCATCAAAACGTGGGGATGCATCCCTATCACCTGAGAAACATGGTAGGGCTGTAAAGGCAGGAGATCCTAATTTTTTACCAGAATTTTTTAATCATTCACGAAAGCATCACATTTCCACTTCTGCACAGGAACTGAAAAGATATGTGCAATTCCTAGTTGAAAGGAACAAAGAAAAGCATTTTCCTAAGAGAGAGAGACTGAGAGAACTTTCTCAACAGTTTCCAAATGATTCTTCATTCATTACATCTGATCCTAAAGCAAAGGGCCGACAGCATGTTATAATGCATTTGGATATGGATTGTTTCTTTGTATCTGTTGGACTGAAAAAACATCCACAATTCAGAGGTATAATTGCTTTTAATTTTCAATGGTGGTGGTTGTATTTTAGCTCAAATTTAAAAATAATATTATTAATAATTTTTTAGAAAATATTTTAATGTTAATTTTTATGTTATTTGTGAGTCTTGCTTTTATAGAAACAAATATTTTTTGTAAGCTTGTATCAATCTCTTAATGTAGTAGTTTAGCTATTTTAAGTCATATTCCACCATTTTAACCCTTTGAGGACAGCCGCACAGAAAACATGCAGTTCAATCTGGCCGACGTTTCCTAACTGCTCAGGGCCAGCTCACTTTTTCTAGTTAAGCTTAATTGTACTAAAGCTGGCATCATGAGAGTCAGTAGCTAAAAGCCACAAGAGCTGGCACATATTTGTGATAGTCAGGAGAGAATGTGCCAGTTGACAGTCGTCCTCAAAGCGTTAAAGATAAAATGTCCTAAAACAGTAATTATTTTACTTAGGATATTACTATTAAGAATCTATTTTTTAATGTTTAATATTTTTGCTATATTTGTTACATAATTGGTTTTATTTAACATCAAAGACTATCATGCTTTCCACAAACTGTCTGAGGAATCGGAAATCTCATTTAAAAAAAATTATAGTTCTGAGCTATTGAGTTTACAAATATTAAATACTAATTTTCAAGAAGTTGAACCTATGTTTATCATTTTCAAGTCTTCAAGGGATAGTCAAATTTAATTCATTGAATGTAGTATTGAATTAAATTATTATATATTCAATTTAAGTGCTAAAACATATAATTATTATATATATAAATATGAAAATAGGGTAGGTGAAATGTTGATTGTCTGAGTCAAGGAGAAGACGTTTGTTGAGTCAATCTTCTTTTATTCAGTCATTGAGGATATTTCTTCATGGGTAAAGGATTCAGTTCTTACGTAGCTCCATGACCAGAAATTCAGAGTTAACGCGCAAGGCGGCGCGCCGTTGTTATTCGTTTACATGCCGGAGTGAAAAAAGGGCAGATAGGAATGCGCACAAAGTTTAAGTACCCAGAAAAGGGAATTTCCCCGGTAAAGACTCTTGACTCGAAAAGAAAGTCTTGTGAAAAATTAACCTGAATTGATAAATTTAATTTTTCATGAAGATAGAGATCCACACAAATGACGATGGAGACAGTTTAAGTTTTAACTTGACATTTATTACGGCATAACATGGATACCACTCGTAGCCATAACACAAGATAGATAATAATAAAAACAATACTTAACACATATCATAACATAACAGGTCGTGACACACACACATCTCGACGTCTTCTCCGGAAGGAGAAAGTAAAAGCCAGAGGACCAGCAAGAGAAAACACAACGAGCCAGTAACCGAGAGAAAACTAGCATCGCACCTTTATATATGTGTGGCGAATAAGAAATTTACATCTTCAATGACATGCTGATTGGGATCAATCAGTGATTCGAATCAGCATATCATTCCAGTTAGCGTCGAACGCAATGCTGACCAACTAGAGCCAACAAGATTCGAAAATTATAGTCTTGCTGATGCTGCCGATAAAAAGAGGAGAGATTAATTTATTCCCAACAAATGCCCCCCCTTGGCAGTATTTCAGCTATATCCCTAAAATAAATCTAATTCTAAAAATTTGTTTTTAAATTGACCAAAACTGAAATAAATTTATCAGTTTTATCGCCGCACACATACAATTTAAATTTGATGCCTAACAATTTAACATTTATATTTGCTATAAAAATTTAGTTGTTTCTATGATTCCATTATTTTGATACATTGAAATTTTCATACTTAAATAACAATTTGTCACATATTATACAATACTTTAACATCTAACAAATGCTGATTTTTACAGTGTCCAAATAATCAATTTTATTTACACATTATATAATCAAGATGAAGCATTTCAAAAAGTACCCAAGTGACAAAGGCAAGAGATAAAAATGTTACCCTAACAAATTTTCAGAAAACAAAATTAATCTGATCAGGATACTATGCATCTAATAAATTCTTTAAAATACATTCTTATATGGTGCATATATTTATACTAGAACTTAAATTATATGCAACTTAACATTAACTCTTAAAAGAATGCTTCTAATTTTATACAAATCTAATTTTTGAATAACTTCTTATTAAATTTATTAAGCTGAAATTTTGTCTGAGCTTTGGTAAATATGTCTGCAATATTCATCTTCGTATTAACATACAATAATTTAAACACTTTTAAGTTTAACAGATTCCTGACAAAATGAAATTTTACATCTATGTGCTTAGTGCGATTATTTTCAATCGATGATTTAGAAAATTGAATTGCAGCCATATTGTCACTGAGTAACTTGCAAGAAATGTCATCTAATAACATTGATGGATTGGCATTCTTCAAGAACATTCTTTAGCCACATCAGCTCCTTCGCCGTTTCACAAATACTCAAGAATTCAGCTTCCATAGATGAAAGAGTCACCGATTTTTGCTTGGCGGTTCTCCATGAAACTGGCGCATTTCCACAGAAAACTACGTGTCCACCTACTGAAATTCTATCATCTATGCAAGATGCAAAGTCGGCATCCGAGTATGCAGTTAGGGAAATTTCAGCAATGTTTCTGATGTCTAGTTTGTAGTTTCTTGTAGCTTGTAGATATCCCAATAGTTTCATCAAACTGCTCCAATGGACGACTCCTGGATTGGATTGAAACTGAAAAAAGATCAACAGCATAATTAATATCGAGTCTAGTTCTCGATGCAATGAAAGCTAAGCATCCTATTACACTCCTATATGGATAACGCTCCATTTCTTTAGTTTCTTCATCAGTCGTGGGATATTGTAACTTGGAGTAAACACTGCCTTTCGAAATAGGAAGTGACGATATTGGCGGTAAAAATTTCTTATACCGATTATAAACTTCGGTTATGTAATGCTCCTGAGATAAATAAACTTTATTATTTTCTTCTATAAACTGAATTCCTAGACGAGTCCTAGTTTTTCCTATTATTTTTAAATCAAAATTGTTTGCAAGCAATTTTGCCGTCATTTGTATTTCTTCATTAGTTTTTCCTAGAATAACAATATCGTCTACATATAGCAAAAGTATAACTTTGTTTTTTAAAAACACTCCGTTTGCTCACTTCAACTTTGTAAAACCCAATTTTTCTAGTACATTGGAAATTTCAGTAAACCATTGTCTTCTGGATTGCTTAAGTCCGTAGAGCGCTCAGTCTAATTTGCAAACGTAATCTGGATATTTTTTGCTCTTATAGCCTGGTGGTTGTCGCATATACACCGTTTCGTCTAATTTAGCATACAAATAGGCGCAATTTACATCAACTTGCCAGTGTAACCATTGTAACAGGTTCACAAAAATGGCAAAAAATAATCGTATTAGAGAAAAATTGATGACCGGGGAAAAAGTTTCCTCGTAATTTTCACCTTACGTTGTGAGAAGCCTTGTGCGACTAAACGTGCCTTGTAACGGACAGCCTTACCTTCATTATTCTTTTTAAGATTATATACCCAACAGCATCCTACAACTTTGACTTCTTTGGGTGGTGCCAGGACGAGACTCCAAACTTTTATGGTTTTCATATTATGCATTTCTGCATCCATGGCCGCTTTCCACTGTTCGGCATCCTTTGGCTTCCTGAAAAAATCTCGGAATTTTAACTTCAATGTCTAGTCAGGCCGACATAGAACTTGTTTGTGGAGCTTCTAATTCTTTACCGGTCTTTACTGGCCCTTGGTAAAAGACGTTTCCTGAAAAATTGAAAAGTTTAGGATTATATTCTAATTCATGGTCTTCACAATACTTTTTAACTTCGTTTATAGACCGAAGTCGTGTTTTTTGTCCAGAGATACAATAATAAATGTCTGTACGATTCTCGTTTTTCCTTGGTACTGCCTTGTGAAGCTAATAAAAACCTGATGGTTCTTCAATTTCAGTTTCATCTTCAGTCTCTTCACTTGCTGTCTTGTACTGTTCTAATTCTGGTTGTGCTGAGATTTTAGACAAAGAAATTTTAGAAACTGGCAATTCTTCATCTGATGATGAATCTGAGTTACTGGTGTCGGATTCCTCATACTCGGGTTCTGCCGCTGTTTGGGGACTTGTGTAATTAAATGTTCCTGTTTTACGGTCCAGTTCAATTCTGCTGCGATGGTTGACCTCCTTGTAAATCTTATTTCCGAATGACACATTTATTGTTTCAATGATCCGGCGTTCTTCAGGTAAATAGATGCGGTACCCTTTCGTTTGTAAAGCGTAACCGACCATCACGCCTCGTTTTGCCCTCATCTGTAACTTAGACCTTCTTTGTTTAGGTATTCCAACGAATGCTTCAATTCCAAACGGTTTTAAGTGTGTAACTGATGGTTTGAAACCGCCGTAAAGTTCGAATGGAGTCTTCTTAAAATCTCGATGAACGCTTCTGTTCCAGCAGTAGGTAAAAGTCAAAAGAGCTTCACCCCAAAAATTTTCAGATAGACCACTACTATTTAATAAAGCCTTGATCGCATCGCAAGCTGTATAATTATATCTTTCAGCTACACCATTTCCCTCTGAGGTGTGGGAATTGGTGAATTCTACCTTAATACCCATATTCTCCAAGTCTTTCTGGAACCTTAATCCTCGAAATTCTCCCCCATTATCCGAACGAATGCAGATGATTTTCTTACTGGTGAATCTTTCGGCGCGAGCTTGATATTTACGAAACGCATCCAATGCTTCATTTTTAGTTTTAATTAAAAAGCAAGTTACCTTTCGGCTAAAATCATCGATAAAGGTGATGAAATATTTGTAGTCATTGTGAGTTTGTTTAGGGAATGGACCACAGATATCCATATAGATTAATTGCAGTGGTTCCTTAGATCTTATGCCCCCTAAGGGTTTGAAAGATTTTCTTCTACTTTTTGCCAATCGGCATGATAAACAATCAATTTTTTGATTTTTCAACTAGGTAGACCTCTTACGGCATGTATAGAAAACACATTATATTTAGTGTTAATGTGACCATACTTTTGGTGCCATTCAGTAAGGTTACCAGTCCTTGCTACAAAACGTTTCATTCTTTCTGACCTATTTTTCCGATCTTCCGTTTTTGAAATATTAAAAGACGTTACCTTTGTAGTTTGAGGTGGCTTCGGATACGTTTTATAAAGACCGCTACACAAGATCGCTGTGAATAGCCTTTCTTTTCCGTCAAAAACTTGAATTTTTCTCCGCTGTCCGATGAACTTCGCCCCGCCTTGATCCAGCTTGGTGCGGATATCAAGTTATACCTTATCTGTGAGGAATAAATGACATTATTCAAGAACATTGACCATTTGGATAAGACAGTTTTACAGTTCCTTTGCCTTCAATTGGGCATTTATCGCTATTTGCTAAGTAGATGTGTTCAGGCTTATTAGATGGTTCAAACTTAGTAAACCACTTTCTATCCGAACAGAAATGTGTCGTAGCTGCACTATCTATAATCCACGCATTTGGATCCGATCTTTCAGTTATGCATGCTTCAGCTATAAAATATTTTGGGCTACCCTTTTTCTTTACCCAGTAGTCTCCATCACTATACCCTGTTTTATTATATTTCTTAATCTTGTCTTGTGGACGATTTATCTTAGAAATGTTTCTTGTACCGGTTCTAAGTGGAGTGGCACTGTATAGTGCAAATTGTTCATGATCTCTAGAACACTGCTCCAAATGTGCCTCTTCGGCTATAAGTTCATTTAGAACTTGATCAAATGTAAACCGATCATCAGACCACCTATAAATCGCTTGGACAATTGCCCCGAAGCAGTCTGGTAAAAATCTGATAAATTGAAATGCTTGGTATTTCAAGGGGACTTTTTCGCCACAATCTAACAAGTCGCCTATGATTTTACGAAGTCTGGCTGCGTACAGACCGATTTTCTCGTTAATCTCAATCCTGCAAGAATGGAACTGATCTAATAAACCTATCGTATGGGCTCTACTTTCTGGGTGAAAATATTTCTGAATTACTTCCCAGGCTTTCTTCCCTTCCGTTATATCAGCGATCAAAGGTCGAAGATCTTTGGAAACATTAAGGTAGATAGATGAAAATGCTTTATTACAACGTTTTTTGAAAAGCATTTTCTCCTTTTCAGTTGCATCATCGCCGGGAGGATTTTCCTTTCCTAAAACAATGTCATACACATTGCGGTCCAATAAAATTGCTATCATGTCCTGTTTCCAGCTTGGATAGTTATCCGATGTCAATGGGGCTACTTTGTCATTCATGTTGCCCCCCTCTTAGCACTTCTCGAGAGATTAAAACAATAGTCTCAATAAGCAAATATCTCTCTTGAGGGGATTTCACAATCAAGTTTAAAATCCAATCGTCATTGTGGGATTCTGGCCCATAACCAATCTTGTGAAAATTAACCTGAATTGATAAATTTAATTTTTCATGAAGATGGAGATCCACACAAATGACGATGGAGACAGTTTAAGTTTTAACTTGAC
>BGPR01000024.1:447419-467826 GCA_013235015.1 Araneus ventricosus
TTTATTTTAAGTACAAAGTTTTGAAATATTTCATTAGTCATTACTATTCATAAAATTTCAACATTCTCAAAATGTTTTAGAAAAGAAATCTATAGTTAAAATGGTATGATGTTACTCAGTTAGTTAAAAATACAGCTTCTCTAAATTATTTCAAAGCATTTGGATGCTAATGTAAAAAAAAAAAAAAAAAAGCTAGTGTAAATTGCTTTTTACAAATTTATAACTGTGATCTTAAAAATGACCTTTACCAAAATAATTGGATAGTGATACCTTTAAACAAAAGTTAACTAAGTAACTTTATAGTAACTTTGAACAAAATTTATTTAAATTTTGCATTCTTATAAAGTTTTATGTTGCAATTTGAAATTTAGGGTCTAACATGCTGCTTGCACGGCTTGCTACCAAAGTTGCCAAACCAAATGGCCAACATTATGTTCATGATGCAGCTGTTGAAAAATTGATGAAACAACAAAAAGTTGGAGACTTACCTGGTAAATATTTCATTATTTTGAGAAAGAAAAATGTATACATCTTTATGCTTTTCATTTTTTATTCATTAAACCAATATACATTTTTTTAATTTTGTAGTTTTATCTATCATTTAATAATCATTATTATTGTTATTATTCAATAGACTATGTATTAGTTATTCTGTATCTTTATTTCTTGTCTTAGTTCTTATGAAAGAGGTAATTTTTATTTGTGTGATTCAAGGTTGTTTAATTCCATCTGTCTGTGGAATTCAACCTTTACATTTCTTTTTACTTTTTTTAAGTTTACATTTTTAATCGACAATGCATGGATTATTCTGTACATGTACAGTTTATTGTTTAAAATAAAAGTCTTGATTTAAAAGGATATTTGGGAAAGTTGTTGACAATATTTGTTTTAAAAAATGAAGATGGGAATCTGAAAAAATATAGATCCCGATCAATGCCGGGTTATTTGCTAGTATCATTATAAACTGGAAGGTTCAGAGTCCATAAGATTCATTTCTGAGAAAACAGATCTTAAAGATGACTAGTTGCATTTAAAATAACAGTGGACTTCTGGCAGTGGTAGAGCAAAATGGCAAGGCATGGACTTGGTTCTCTTTAAATCTGAACCCTCTTGTTATCTGTTGCAATTATCATACCATTAGTAATTAAACTGTGTTATAAAAACATATGTAAATTGTTCATATCATTCATTGCATTTTAAAATAAGCATTTTGAGCATAATGGATGAGCTTCAATAGATCACCATTTCAGCATTTTTTCAATCACAAATATTGGTTCTTCATTAAAATATTTGTTTTGGTGCATGTTTAGTTTTTAATTATTTATTCGTTAATCATTTGTTAGTAGTGAACTTTCAAAATAAAATTATTAAAATGTATATTCTTAGTATGATTTTTGCCAAAATTACTGTTATATTTGCATGTAAATAAAACTTATACTAGTGGCATACATTAATTTATCAGTACATTTTTACCATACACACAAAAAAAAGTTTCTTTGTCCCACTAATTTTTCCATTGAGAATTTTGTGCTGATGCACTTGAAGATGACTGGAAAAAATATATATTCTACTTATCCTTGTTGCATCATGTACATGCAAATGTTCCAAGTTGCATAATTATTTGTACTTTTTTATAAAGTGAGTAATGTTATATACGATATGTAAATATACTAAATGCTATAAACCTATCTTTTATTTTTGATTTTAGGTGTGGGTTATACCACTGCAGAGAAACTACATAGTTTAAATATTAGAACATGTGAAGATTTGCAGAGTTGGTCACTTTCAAAATTGCAACAAAAATTTGGAACAAAAACTGGTCAAGCTTTTTACAATAACTGTAGAGGAAAGGATGACAGAATTGTGCAATACCATAAAGATCGTAAATCTGTTTCGGCAGAAGTTAATTATGGCATCAGATTTGAAACAGTATGTAGTTATTTAATTACGTTTTCATATTTAATAAAAATCAGGATAACAATTTTATCAGATTGGAGTTAACTATAAATACAAATTAATTCACCTTTCTTAACCCCTTTGGGACGGACGCCCACTGAAGGAAGTGCTCCTACAGGATGGGAGCTGGTAAGCACCGACTGTCCCCACCGGCCTAAGCATTTTCTGCCTTTAAGCCTAACAGGCATTAAATTTCGTAAAAAGTATGCATTATATCATAATCCATAAAATTTATATAATAATTATATATTATTAATTATATAATAATGCATGCCCTTTCATAGAAATGAAACCATTTTTAAATATGTAATAAAAGATATAATATTCTAAATCATAATAAAAAAGTTTAATTAAAATACTTGATTTTTAATAATAAAAATATATTTAATTTCACTATAATTGAAAGTACGTAAATAAACACTAGATTTTTGATGCAAAATATTAAAACATAATAAAAAATAAATATTTTTATTTAATATTAGAAAATACTTAAAGAAAATTGTGATAATTAACACCAAAGTCTTATGAAAAATCTTCTATTTTAGCACTCTACTGATATGACGGATTTTGAACCGATATATTAGTACTATCCTCTTCTAGTTCAGAATCTGAAGATTCAGAACTATCTGAGGAACTCTAATAATTTATTGTTTTGTCATTATCATTGGAAAAATCCATAGATGGGTCATTTAAAAATTTACATATTTCCTCCTCTGAAAGATAATGCGTTCTTTTAGCCATGACTGCACAAATAAAACAGAGAGGCATAAAACCCTTGACAGAATATCTCCTATAAAATCCCAACCCAAGCAACAGGAGAAATTATAAACAACCATTTCAAAATGAGTTAAAGAGCTCTTTAGCATGTGCTTCTCTTTACAATTGCTAGCACGTGTTTCTGTTTATACTCCCAAAAATGCAATTACATGACCGACTACAATCTGACCTCGGAGAGGGAAATACTAATGAATGTGACCAATCTTTTGAAAGAAACATGGAATAGTAATGCCATCTGATAGAAAACATTTTGTTCCAAAAGCCGAAAACATATGTACGGCGCTCGTCCCACAGAGGCAATTTTGCTGTAACGTGCGGATACGGTGCTCGGCCCTGAGGCGAATCTAGCGCAAATGCACATATGTGGCACTCATCCCAGAGGGGTTAATATGGTTTAATATATACAGTGGGCACTGCTTGTATTGATCACTTTGGGCCAAACCAAGGTGATCACTACATCTGAATGGTCAGTACATTCAAAAGGCCTTAAAAATAAAACAAACCTAGAGGTATATAAGGGTAGCATTAAAAACAGACATCATATCATTTTTGGTATATACTCATTCATTTTAATTAGAAAAAGAAAGTCGATGTATTGTACACAGTAGGAAAAAATTCATACAACATTTTTAAGTTTTCTTTAAAAAGTTATTGAGAATAACCTGTTTTTTAAATTTTCATGCATTTGTTGGGTAAACCTTTCATATGAATAATGCCCATCAAAAGAATAAACAAGGTATTGGACTGATCTTTTTAAAGTGCATTATGAGAGCTTGCAGAATTTCTTGGGCTGATGGTTGTTTTTTTTTTTTTTTCTGGCCCGTCTTCATCGTCATTTCCCTCATGTTCTGTGGTGTCATCTCATCGAAACCGATCACAAATAAACAAATTGTTGATCACTAAAACCAGCGGATTTTCTATGTATGTAGTTACGGGAGATCCATTCCAAGCTATTTTGATTGGTAGAATCGTGATCGCTATAGGCGTCAACAATTGTATTATATATTCTTTTCCTTAATAAGAAGCAATAATCTTCAACACTTTATCAATATAATTTTTTTTATAAATCAAAACAGTTAGAGGAACTCCAAATTGGTATGGACAAGAAAATGATAATTTTGAATCTTGTCAAATTTTTGTAACTACCATCATTTAGAAAATTCGTAGACTGAATGTGCACTTTAACAGAAATCTCCATTGCCTACAGTCAGACTGGAGACTACATTTGAGTCTTTAATATCACTTATATATGCATAATTTAAGAGAGAGTTTTGTAGAATATGTAGTTTTCATAACTTGAATTTATACTATATTCTTTGCTTCTATTATCACATGAGTTTTGCCATTGTTTATAAAGCACGTATTTTTATTTGTTGAAAATGTATTTTGATAATTTATGACACTTAACAAAACTGGTTTGAAAAAGTTTGTAACAAATCAGATTGTCAGTTTTGGGTGTTTATTCGTTGAGGATTTTTTTTGTGGTGTTTTATTACTGTGTTTACTTATAGATATATTGCCTTTGGTTGCAATAAATTTTATAAAATGTTTCTAAGGTATCAGTGCATTTTCTTTTTACAGAAAATATGGACACTAAACTTGAAGTCATTTATTCATTTTAGAATTGCTCTTATAACTTAAAAAACTGAATATTCTTTGTTGAGAGTTTATTTTGTGTGTATAATAGTTTATTTTAAGTAAATATTTTGATAGTTTTTTTATACCAGTAAATTATAAGGAATACTGTTTCTGAACGACTTTATAGTTGCATTGTACAATTAACTAATTGTTTAGTGATCAGAGATTTTTTCTTTGTTTTTCCAAGTTTATTTTTTTATATAGATACGTGAAGCTTTGTTTCTTAATAAATCTCTGAATATGTAATTTTAATCTATGCTAATTTTTTTCAGGAGGAAGATATTTATAATTTTATTAACCAACTGTCTAATGAAGTTCAAAACAGAATCCAAAATCTGAACTGTAAAGGAAAATTGGTGACTTTGAAGTTAATGGTAAGCAGTTTTATAACTTATATATAAGTTATATTGATTTTTAGCCTTGCAATGATTGGATTTTGGAGCTCATAGATTCAAGTTCCTTTCCTTCCAAAACATAATTGTATGTGACATGATGAAATAATTTTCCAGTATTTAGCAAAGCACTTTGCCGTGATGAAAAATAAAAATCAAACATTTATTTACGTATTAAATTTTCCTTGGAGACTCATTTGGATTTCCATGCATTCATACATGCCCAGAATATTTAATCTTTCTGTTGTTGTTTGTTCTGTTTGGAAAATTTCTTTGTTTTGTTTTATTTTTAATAATAATAAAATTACTTGTAATTAGAAGGCATTAATTTAAATCAAATAATACAACTTCAAACAGAGATTGGCATTTTTATATATAAAAAAAATTTAACACTCTTCGTATCTTTCAATTTCTGACAAATCATATGTTTCGTTTGGAATGATTTCAGATATAAATGATATGGTACAAAGAATATTCTCATCAAAAATTAAATAAAGATTGCTTAAAATTCAATCATCTATCTCTTCTATAATTGCTATTTGCTTGTAAATAATTACAAGATTTCTTGTAAAAAATTAGACTTGCCATTACAAAATTATCTTAAATGCATTGAAATCTAGTTAACATTTTGCTCTATGTTGTTAAACTATTTAGCAAAAAAAGATAAATCTAAATGCTTTATTTAAAATTGCTCTTTGTTGTACCTTTTCTCTGTTTATCACTAAGCGGTTTAGTTAAAGACATCCCTGTGCTTTCATATGCATAAGATTAAAAATATTTGAAACTTCAATTCAAAATAATATTTCTTGTTTAAAAAAAAACACTTCTAAAAAGTAATTATTTTCTGAAATGTATTGTTCTGTTGTTTATTATGATCTGAGGTTTTAGTTAAAATTCCAAAGATATATATTTACTTTAAAATGAACTAGAAGCAAAGAATTTAACTGTACCTTAACAATAAGATGGTTTTAGCTATATTAGTAATCTATACTTATAGAAGGCAATATTTGTGCGTGCATGCGTACGATGTCCAGACGTATCTACTGCACTTACAGCCTTGAAATTTGGCACACAGGTAGTCTTAATGGTGACTCAATGCACCTTGAAGCCAGAATTGTAAAATTCAATCTGGAAAATTTTTTTATTTAATGTTTTGGGTTGTTTTGTGTCATTTTCTGAACGTTTAATGGCTGTAGTATTTTTTCTAATGATAGTTGAAAAACAATCAATGCGCCATTGGATAGAACAAACAATTTTCGTTCTAATGAAGTTTATTTTGAATTTCTAACATAATTTACAGAATTTTGAGAAATTTTTAAATAATAGTCACTTTTATGGTAATTTTTGATAAGGATTTTTTCAAATCCTCGCATCTGACGTTCTAGCAAATCTATAATTTTCATTTTTTTTTCAGCTTATAACTGGAATGTTTCTGTCGGATTCAAAACAAGAATGGTTGAAATATCTTATTCTGGTTTTTTTTTTTTTTTAAATTAATTTTTCCCTGATCAGTTCAAACAGTTTTTTTGCTAGCAAGATTCGACAGCGAGAGTTTCTCTGGACAATCCCAGAATTCATTGTTGCAATTTCATTGGCTGGTGGTGACCTTCCTCGCAGGAGGTGACGTAATATGCTTTCTACAATCCGATTCCTTCTGGTGATGTCATTGCATTCGTGTCATTGTCGAAAATCAATAATGTGCATCTTTTGTTTTGATTTTGTTTTCAAAACTTTTTCATGTCGTTGTGGGCATTTTTTTCCCATTTTGTTGGAATCCTGATTCCACAGGCAAAGCCGTGCACATACTGCTGGTACATTATAAAGATGTGATTTTTTTTATATCGTTGCCCATAGTTAATTTTGTGAAACAAACCTGTTCCTGAAATACAGTAAAACTCCAGTTATTGAAATTTAATGGGAATTGGGCCGATTTTAACATGCGGACATTCAGATCATTGGATAAATTACAGAAATTATCTAAAAAAGCCATCAGACCTATAAAAAAATTTAATTCATGAAATTAAGTTTAAGATACATAAGCTGCTGAAAACTGTAAATACTGTAAGATTTACGCAACAGTGACACCAAAAATTAAATTATGTGTGAAGGTTCAATACATGCATATGAAATAAAATTAAATATAAGCATTACAGTATATTTGTACCCTATTTAAGCTGTACTCTATAAACAACCTCCTTCAGTTAGGAAAAGACACAGCAAGGCTGTTAACTATGCTTCCACTATTATTTTCTTCATTTTTTACATTTTTCTTCCAAACTCAATTTGGTCTTGTTTATATGAAAAATATTATTGAAATCCATTGCTCAAGAATCCTTTTCCTGAAGTCATGTTTTTCATTAAATGTAGTCCAGTGAAGGATGCTTGGAAGTTTTTACTGAAATGTTCCAAAAAGAATGTGTAAATTAGCAAATTCTAGGATGGGGGAGAAATATAGGGTCCACCTGTTTAGCGATGTTTAAAAAAAGATTTTAGTGCATTTTACAGGTATGTGTTGCAGTTGGCTGAAGGTATATGTCCCATACAATTTCCATTTCCTTTGATTTAGTTCTAATTTGAATAGATTCGTGAAATTTACTGTTACTGTTTATTTCATCATTTATATTAGTTGTTCTTACCTACATTTTAGATATAGAAAACTTTCTAGCATGAGCATTCTATGAATTTAGAGATGTTTGCAGTCTTTTGAAATTCTTGCACTTGAACTTGGAAAAATTCAAAACCACCGTATTTTCCCCGATTTAACCCTATCCTTTAAAGAATACATAAGTCAAGGAAAAGCAGCTCTAAATAATTCAACTTGGTTATTATAATCTCAGAAAATGTTTATACAGTTATCAACTTAATGCAGTTAACTTAATATGTTTAGACATGCATCAACCTAACATCAATGTTAATTGAAAAAGGGAATACAGGGTAATTACAAAATAATCATTAAGTTTTGAAATGTTAGAAAAATATTTATTGCACACTTCAATACTAATTAGAGAAAGAATAATTAGACCGATAAATTGGCCAATGTGGTTTTGACATTTTGGCTCTTTGTAAATGGCCCCGAAGTCTCCAGATCCAGTTTGTGATTTCTTTCTTTAGAATTATTTTAAAGCACTGTATCTGTGCCACCATTGCTAGGTACATTAAATGAGCCCAGAACCATAATACCAGCACTTTTACGACATGCTCCAACATCTCAGAAGAGAACTTGATTATCGTATAGATTGGGGATGTACAAACCTTTTTAGAAGCATGCGAAAAAAGAAAAATTTGATGGCCTATATAATGTATTATAAAATTCAATACAAACTCAAAAAAGTATTATTTTAAAAATCCTTTAACACTAATGCAATGAATAAAGTTGTGACTGCATTTCTAACAGTTCTTAATCTAGCTCAAACCGGATTTATTATACTATTATTTTAAATTTGTATACTATTATTTTAAAATCTGCAGTGGGCTGGATAGAACCTCGAATCCGACTGCATCTGGCCTATGAGTATAACACTGAAAGATGCATATTTTTTGCACTTTAGTAGGACATGAGAAATATCATTGATTTCATTACAAACTATACACAAAGGATCGGGTTGAAGGTTGAACCTGTGAAGGAGGCCTGGGGCTATGATGGTTTTGCTAATTATGCATACAATTAGTCTGTCCCCCACTCTGTTTCCAGTCCATTTAGAGATGGTTTGAATGTCCGGAACGTTTCCAATCAATGCTTGGTATTTACTTTTACAGTAGTTTTCAGACATTATTTGGGTTGACTTTTTTTTTTAAGTTGGAAATAATGTCCTCTGAGGCGATCCAGTCTATTAATGGTGTGATGTCAGTAACTTGCTTTGCAAGAGAATCGGCCTTTTCATTCCAAAATATCCCAGAATGACCGAATGAAGCCCTTAAGAGGGAAATTATATTATTTCAAATTTATTCTAGTTGTAATGCTTTTTGAGGTATGCTGAAGTTAAATCTTGTTATTATTTTATTACTCTATGTAAAAACATTCTAGGTGAGAAAAAGGGATGCTCCTGTAGAAACAGCAAAATTCATGGGGCATGGTGTTTGTGACAACCTTTCTCATTCAATTTCCTTGAAATCTGCCACAGACTCCTCTCAAGTTATTTCAAAGGAATGTTGTGCCATAGCACGTTCTTTAAAAATAAAGCCACAAGATTATAGAGGGGTGAGTAAATATTTAACTTTTAGAGCAAAAGTTGTTTTTGTAAAATGTTCTGATACGTGTTTAAATGAAGCCAATGTAAGTCAAATTTTATGAATCTTTCAACATAAAGTATTTATGTCATGCTAATTAGAGGTTCAATGAATATCTGAATTTGGATTATTTACTATCAAATGGCCTCATCAACTTTTATTTTTTGTTCTCTTTAGTCCTGCAAATTTCGTACAATCACCTTTTTCCATCTTTAAATCTATAAGCAGGTTAACTTTTTCCCACATTCACTGTATGAAATTCCTTTTCACATAGAAATATCGTAAAAATTCTCTTTAAAAAATTGTTTTCCGTGATTTGCGTATTAATTCTAAGTATGTTTTTGGGATATTTTTAAAAATATTTTATCAGGTTTTAAGATTTCTATTTTAAGAATAGATTTAAAATTTTTGGTGGATAAAATGAATTCCATAATTCTTTTTTTTTTCTATCGGAGATTTACTTTAATTGTGAAGCTGTTTTTATTATATTTTGATTTTTAATTTATGTGTCAGAATTTTTGTTCAATTTTTGCTTATAACACTTATTACTTTCTGGATTAAATTATCTGAAAATTAATTATTTTTAACTGCAATTTAGTTTTATGTTTCTTCTTGAAAATATTTTCTTCACTTTTATATGCTACGAGAGAGAAAAGATGTTGAAATTTATTTAATGTAATATAATATGTAAAATTAAAATAAAAGAATTAAATATTTTTTCCTCTTATATAGTATTTTTTTTAAATTTATTACTGATGCGAAAGAAAGAAAATTATATATTAAAATTAATATTTGTAATATAAAGAAAATTATATATTCAGTTGATTCACTGTAATGCAATGTAATGACAATGTATGTAATAAATCGTTAAATATTGGTAAAATTTTGATGAAATCTTCATGGTTTGAGAAATATACAAATATTATCATTTATTTGAATTTTTTTTAATACATAGTAATTATTTCATCAGCTGTTTAATTTTTATAGCAAAATAAAATTTTTCATATATTCTGTTGATTGAAATAGAAAAACAAATCTATGCTTATTAATGTTATGAGTACTTTCTGCATGCAGTGTTTCAGTTTCCACCATTAAAGTATTTTTAAGTATAATTTCTATTATCAGAGATTAATGATTTTTTTTTTTTTCTTTTTATACTTTGTCTGTCTTCTCTATATTTAATAACAGCATTCATGTAAAGCAAGAGAATTTATTCTTTTCCTGATTTTTCTCTCATAGATTTATCATTGGCTCATAGGTTGTATGTATAGTATATGATAATAAGAGGTCCATAAACAAAAGAAGCTAATGAAATTAAAAATTCTGAATATACTTTCCATCATTTATCTAAAAGGACCTAAATAAGTTGTTGAATAATTGGAATTTTGTAGAAGTGTATGATATTTCTGATTATTATCATATAAAGATTCTATGAAATGTGCATAGATCTAGCATATTAAAGGTTTTTTGTTTATGTTACTTTTTTATAGGTTGGCATACAGATAAGTAAACTAGAACCTGCACAAAAGGATCATAAAACCATAGGAAGCATTTTTAAACCCACACAATCTAACAAAGAATCTACTACTGAAATGGATTCTAGTTATGTGAGTTACCGTACTTTTTTGTGTAATGTAATTAATGTGTTTGTAAATGTACTTTTGTAATTCAAAGTGTATTTCTTTTCCCATTTTAGGGTGTCTTTGCACCTAAAAATCTGGAAAAAGTCAAAAAAGTAATTCCTGAAAAAAGCACAATCACACATTTCCTATCAAATAAATCATCACCTTCAAAACATTTAGACAATATAGTTGAAAATGACCCTGTAAAGGTAATGGTAAAATTTATTTATCTACTTATAATAATTTATAATTTTTTTCTGTTAAATGTAATATGTATTCATGCATTGTTGATTGGATTAATTTTTCAGAAATGATGAATGTAATATTTTGAATTGAATCTAAAAGATAACATGTAATATATTGTTACGGTGTACCTGAATGTAATCCAACCAGCAGGATTAAAAAAATTTCATCTTTATTCCACGGAGAGTTTTTTAGCAAAACTCTAAGCACAGGTAACAACACTTGTATAAATTAACAACAGCGATCACTACTAAATCTCAGTCACAGCACTTTCAATAGTACCCAATGTCTTATTAGCTCACCAGCTTATATGCTGACCGAAGTCCAACTGACTGACTCTTGGTTTGAGAGGCTCCTTTTATACCTTTTCAACAGGAAGTGACATCACAGAATAATCTCTAGAAGGTTTTTGATATTTCTGGTTCCTAGTAGAGATAGGACCACAGTTCGGGAATTTTATAGAAGATTCCTTTTGTCGCCAACTTTATCACCAAGATTAACATGTCTAGGAAACAACTTCATTAAAATATTTATTTTGCTCAAGTTATGATAATTTAAGGGGAAACATACAAGTTGTTTTATTTCTTTTGAGAACATTCATGGATTTGTGTAGTATTATGCTTTTTTGAAATAGTATTGAGCAATTCTCTTCTTACTTGACATTAGTAAAATTATCTTAGATTCACTTCCTTTTTTTTTCAATTTGTGAGAAATATCACTAAATTTAAATTACTGAGATTTTTCTTGCAAAAACAAAGAAATGTTATCCTTTTTTTAAAAAAAAAAAAAAGCTTTTCCTGGTTAAAATAAAAACGTTTTGTTTGCAATGAACGCTTATTTTCAAAAATGATAGCATAGTTATGTTTAAACAGAAAGAAATACCTTTTTTCAAAATAGTATTTCTGAATTAGTATTGTTATTGCAGTATGTCTTTTAAATTTTTTGTTGTTAATTTCTAGAACACCTCTCCTTTAAAACAGTCTGAACCATCTTCTAAACATGGGCAGAAAACTAAAACAATTGAACATTTCCTGTCAAACAAACCATCAACATCCAGGACGAAGTCATATAACTTTGCAGATTATCTTCCAGAAGAGGTAAATTAGAATATTGTTTTATAAAATTATTGTTCTTTCAGTAAAGCTATAACTTCTCTTTTTGCTGAATTAAAATCCTTTGTACTTCAAGTTGCTTAAAAAGTTTGCTGATCTAACTACTCATAACCATTTTGTTTATTTGTCAATTTTTCTGTAGATTGATCAGAGTGTTTTAGAAGCTTTGCCAGAAGATTTGAAGAAAGAAATTCTTGAATCTTGCAAATCCAAATCAGCTGAAAGTGAGGGAAACTCATTGAATCAAAGTGCCTCAACTTCATCAGCAAGTAAACAGAATGAATCAATCAAATCCTTATGTCAAAAACAAAAGAGTGAAGAAATCGGAGTTAGAGTGGATTCAAATTCTTTGCAACCTGAACCGATTGGTGTAAGTATTTTCTATTGAAATGCTTTAATGTTTGGATTTAATGAAGTGGAAGTATTTATTATTTTTATTTAAAACTTTTCATTTCAGCTTGATCAGAGCTTTCTAAATGCTTTGCCTGAGGATTTAAGAAAAGAAGTTCTGGATTCTTATGATTCTATTTCAAACAAAAAAAATAAGAATTCTACATTGACATCTACTGCGCAACAACCTTCAACCTTGTTTGCATCCAAATCAAATAATCAACTGAAGATAACACCCAAGAAGAATAGTGACAACCATACAAGTGGACCAAATTCAAATTTACGGACTAATTCAACTATAAAGGCAATTTATTTTCACTGATAAATATTCAATACAAGTTATTAGTATATTCACTTTTTAGCTTGATAATTGCTCCTTTTAGAAAACTGTTTTAGTTACTATTTTAAAACTGTTTTTTCTCATTCAGTAGATACTAAGTAATAATAATATCATTGTATATATATATAGAGAGAGAGAGAGTAGAACTTGGCTAAGTTAGGATTTTTCTCTGGTCTGTTGAATTTCGTATTAGCATAATATTAAAATAACATATATACTCTGAATTTACTTTGATTGATTAGAAGTCAAAACTGCTGTCCCAGTTCTAGAGGGGAAGCTGCTATTGTGCCATTTAATTTCAGCCACCCCCCTCATCCTATTATACTTTCACTTGTTTCCTAGAGCAGAGAATTTAAATTTAAATATTTTTCCTTTAAGGTAAAAAAAAAAAATTCGTATTTTACTAACTTTCTCCATATTCCATGATGTACCAAATCAAAGTAAGATTCAACCATAAGTGTGAATGTGCAAGCACAAAAGGTGCGTAAGTGAAAAATGTTCATAATTTTTTCAGCTGGAATCTGAACAGGAAAAAATACACTGGTAGATACATAAATATTTTCATGCTTTTAACAATAACAAAGATTGTAAAAACAAACTCTGAGCATTTAATAAACTTTTGATTGATGTACTGCATACTTGAGCTGCCACAATTCACGTCCGTCGAGCCTGTATTTTGTTGAGGGCAGCCATCTTTGTGCATACACGACCATTAGAACTAGGCCTGCAATACTGAAAATTACAACTGAAAAAAATTTAAATTGTGAATTAACTTTATTTCTAAATTGTGTTTGTTAATTAAATACACCTATACTTTGTGACTTTAGCGATCATAAGTAAAAAAATTTTTAAGGCCATTAATTTACTCTAGGACTTTACTGCTGCCCCAAAACAAAAAAATAATAATAGTCACTTTTTTTTTACAAATTTTAAACTTGGTGGACTTGAATTCTACATTTAAAGTTTTATCGTACATTTGTGTTTTACTATACAGGGTGTCTTCTTTTATCGTGGTCCAATAGCTAATTTCTAAATTGTCAGAGATAGGCATATAGTTCCAATTGGAAATATACTTTAAATGAGGGAAAGAATTATATTTTATGTCTTTTGAGTCTATAAATATATTTCTGAAAACGTTACAAATTCTAATTTTTTTATACAGTCCAATCAGTTATATTTAGTAAAATATTCTTCACACACTAACATTTTAAACAAAATGGTTCCACTCCTCTGCGACTAAAACTGACTTGAGTTACGGAACTTTGAAATTTCATAATTTTAAACCAATCAGTGGCTTTGTCGAGCAAGTATTGTGCATTGATTGGTGGTTCGTCTTTGATGTGGCTATTGAAATGGTGTAAAGTGGTCGAAGTCATCAATATTCAAAACTCCATAACTCAATCAGTTTTAGTTACAGAAGAGTGAAACTTTTTTTTCTTAAAATTTTAGTGTGTGCAGAATATTTTTCTAAATAGGACCGGGGGACCATATAAAAAATTGGAATTTGTAACTTTTTCAGAAATATATTTATTGACTCAAAAAGACATAAAATATAATTCTTCCCTTCATTTAAAGCAATTTTCCAATTGGAACTATATGTCTATCTCTAACACATTATAAATTAGCTATTGGATTATGATAAGGGTGGACACACTGTAAACTGTTTTGTTTCTTAAAATTCTTTATCTATTGATATTATTTTTAAAATTTTTTAGTTACAATTATTTTTGATTAAAATTACTGTTTCTTTATTAATTACTAGCAGTACGTGCATGGCATTGCCCGTGGAATCAGGACTTCAACAAAATAAAAAAAAGCTCTCATACAATTACATAAATGAAAGTTTTAAAAATGAAATCAAAACAGAAATATATATATTATTGAGTGTGTCCACTTCTTTTTCCTCTCAACCAAGTACCGTTAATCAAAAACAATGTTATATTTATTACACTGCAAGCAAAGTATGAAAGGCAAAGAAATAAGTTAAGACACGCTTAAAAATAATAATCAAAGTCATCGAGTAAATAAATCATCTCCTTCCAGAACTCGAAACTAATGACATCACCCTGCCCTGTCAGCCAATGAAATTACCCACAACATTCCGGAGAGCTGTCGTGGGAGGAAGCCTCGCTAGAGGGAAAATATCTTTCAACTACCAGGAAAAAATTAATTTAAAAAAAAAAGGAAAAAGATATTTTAACCATTCTTATTTTAAATCCGACAGAACTGTTGCAGTTATAAGCTGAAAAATTTTGAAAATTATATCTTTATTAGAACATCGGATGCAAGAGTTTTAAGGATTCCAGAAAATTTTATTTTTGAAAAGTGACTATTTTTAAAAAAATTCCCGAAATTCAGTAAATTACGTTAGAAATTTGAAACTAACTTCATTAGAACGGAAATTGCGTGCTTGTTCCAATAGTTTATCTATTTTTTTCGTACAATTATTCGAAACCATTCTATTGAGAAATTAGTGCGAAAAATCAACCAAAACAACACAAAACATTAAAAAAAATTTTTTTCTTGATTAAATTTTAAAATTTCAGCTTCGAGGTGCATTTCAGTCACCATTACGACTACCTGTGTGCCAAATTTCATGGCTATAAGTGCGATAGATTTGTCTGGACATCGCAGACACACACACAAATATTGCCTTTTATAAGTATAGATGCTTTATATGTTAAAATGTTAAATATTATTCTTTATGGCTATTTTTAGTTATAAAGTTGTATTTTGTTTTTCTTCCTCTATGCATTTTTATCCCCTGTTTTTCTTAAATTTTCTTTAAATCGTCTATCCTTTATTCACCTAATCAAGAAAAATCAGTAGTCATTTATTTTCACCATGAGGCAAAATGTTGAACTGCTTAATATCATTTAATGCTTGAAAGTGTTTGTATGAATGAAGGTTTTACTTTTTGTGTCTTAACAAATATTGTAAATATGATGAGAATAGTATCTAATAAATTTTTGTGTCAATATACATAATTAATATAGGAAATTGCGTATGAATCAAATTTTAAAAGGTGCATAAATTATACATAAAGTGAAAGTACTTATGATAAATCAAAGAATATGAATCTGAAATAATTTTTCCCATATTTAATGTTGTATCTCTAAATATCATTATATTTGTTTAATCTGACCTAAAGCTTTGATACTATTCTATAAGAATACTGGGTGATTCAAAATTCAGCATACAAGCTATTTTTAGAGGTAGAAAACACAATATCAAGCTAGCATGGCATAGGAATGAATGATTGGAAACATCACCTGGATGAGCTAGAGAAACATGAAGTTGCAAAAATGATAAAATAGTAACAGATGGCAACTCTCTATTTGATGATACTTAACACTTCAACAGTATGTGCACATGTCCACTTTCATAGTAACTGTTTGCAGTTCTTAACATTCACATTAATGTATACTTCACAGAGCTGGCATATGGAAAGGTGAATTCTTTTGAAAAGACCTGGTATGACATGGACATTAATAGCGACGAGATTCTTCTGATGTGATCGTGCCCACCATCTTAGCATTCATAATTTGTTGCATTTTCTCTATACACAAGGAAATTTTAAATGACTAGCACTTTAATACAATTAATGCACTAGTAAACAGTGCTCGCTAGTTCTTCCTGTTTGTTTTTCCAGCCATGCTTTCTTATGTGATAGTGACTTGTTTTTGTGTTTTCTGCCTCCTCTGACAGTTTGTATGAAGAATTTTGAATTACCCCGTATTTTCTACAGTAAAAGCTTAACTAACCGGCATGCTCGGGAAACGCCGATTTCCGGATACCTGAAAAGTCCGGATAGTTGAGTGGGACGGCAAAAATGGGGGGAGGGTTAGATTGTATCCTTTTTTTTTAGATTTTTTCCGCTAAATAATTTTTTTTGTCATTCTGAAATGTGCATTAAATATAATTTTTAAGAATACTTCTGTATCTTCCATAACATCATTGTATTTACAAAACATATGAAGATTTTAATTTAACATTGATGATAAAAAAAAAAGTATAATCTGTAGCCGAATTTTTATCGTAAATATAAAGATTATAAAAATATAAACATATAAAAATAGCCGACGAAACTGAAAAATGTTCTACTCATCAAGCATAATAAAACTCTTTTACGTGATCATAAACAAATCCCAGATTGAATATCAAAACTAATTATCTTTTGAAAAATCGCAAGGGTTATTGCGCAATACGCGCACCTCCAATTCTCCGGCACGTGATATTACGCAATCAGAATCAACATCTACCGGTATTTGGAGAGTAAATAAATATAGGAAAAGAAAGACTTACCAATCTGGAGTAACACCCCATGAGCTTTTTTTTTTTACCGATTCTGTCCTTTTACCTTTTTTGTTGTTGTTGTAGATTTCGTTTTTAGTTTTTAGGTCTCGTTTTTCGGCGAAAGGTGGGGATCTTTTATTTATTTTTATTTGGGGGGTCTCACTTTTGCTTTTGAACCCCACCCCCATAAAACAAGTCTGTATACATCACAGTACTGAATATTGCTTTTTTTTTTCCTCCCTTCTACGCCCCTTTGTGCGAAGCAGACATTGCATTCCAGAAATAAATTGTCCACGTGAATGGAATGACGCGGGTTCACGCATGCTAAATTTTGGCGTGCGGATGTAAAATTTTTAGAAAAACTCATTTTCCCATTTTTCCGGTTAATTGAGCTTTCCGGATACTTGAATGCCGGATAATTGAGAATTTACTGTATATTCAAAATTCAGTCGTGCTTAAAGTTGACACAAGTTTGATTTTTTCTGCAAGTGGTGAAGATTTTATTTCATGTAGAGGAAACTAAGGATACTTGACTCTACATGATTTTCTCAGATTGTAAGTAATTTGTTTTTGCCATCCCTATTTGACCTTTAGTCTTATGGCCTATTGGAGGGGATTTCCATTCCAGTCTGTAAAACTATTGTAATGGTGTGTAGATAAATATTTTTTGGGGGGCTCAGAAGTAGATTTTTCCCTTTTTCATTCCTCTGTGGATTGGAAGTTTACTAGTGCAGATATGACGAATTAAAATATTTTGAGTTTTAAGCATACCTCAAACTACAATTTGATGTACTGTGTTGACAATATCTTAATTTTAAGTGGTTTAATATTTAGATTATTTAGAAAAAGTCAAGTTAGGGATATTAACCCTATCAAAATCTGCTGCAGCTTCAATGTTGTAGCCAATCGAAATGCATTGTGTGGTTGGGATCAACTTTTTTTGTATGGTGGAGTTTGTCGCCAATATGGCAACTCAAATAATCAACTTCGATGGCAACCCTTCACCTTATTTGTCAGCATAATAGCTAGTGTTTTTGCAAATAAATTCTTTTTTTTATTTGTTTATTATTTTAATAATATTTTGCTCAAATTGTTTGTCATTGTTTGGTCTTATTCAATGTTTCATCATTTCAGTTGAATTGGTCTCTTTGTTTGTTTGAATTTTCTCATAGAAAATATTTTCTTCTTTTGATTTTATTTCCATAACCATATTGGAAGAACTGAGTAAGACTATTTAATTTTTCCAATTTATTTTGTGCAACATCTTTTAGATTCTTTTGTTTTATTTTGATGCTATTCTGCTCCATGCTAATTTTCAAAAACCATCTACAGTGTGCTAGAGACATTACTAGGTTCCCTGTTCTATTGCTATAATTTTTATCATTTAACTATTCATCATTTTAATTGTTTATTTAATTTTGAAGTAATTTAATTTAATAATTAAACTGATTTCATTTAAAACTAGATTTTTATTAATAACCATTGCATTTTATAGTTGCCATATTATTTAATTTTTTAATAATAGTTTCATTAATATTTTTGATAATTAAGATGCTTTCAATTCAATAGTTTTAACCCAATATCTGAATTCATACAAATTATCAAATGGAATTAAGTATTCTTTGCATGTAAGGTGAAGTACCTCTACCTCTAGATTCATGGTGCTAGGTGATTTCATGATAGTATATGTTTATTTCGTTGTATTCTAATTATGCATATTTATATTTCTAGTCATACTATTTAGCATATGTACATTTCTTATTCTTAAAAACAAATCCTTTTACGATGCTAACATTAAAAATATTTGAGAAATATAAGAAAAATTAAAACTATGGTCAAGTATTCCTAGTTTCCCTTACATACATAACTAGCAATAATTAAGCTCTAGATGCATTTTATTTTTATTGTATATTCATAATGTAATTTCTAATGTTGGTAAGTGTTTTAATGTGGTAGATTTGTCATTATTATTCACAGTAATAAGTGCAGAATTCTACATAATATTTTGTGAAATTAAAATAATAGTGTTAAATTTAGCAGATGCTGAAATTCTAGCTCCTCTGGAATTTCTTTTGTAATTCCACATGAATTCATTACTCATTAAAATATTCTGTTTGCTAAAAGAGCATACACAGCTTCCAGAAAACATGTACATTTAAACAAGCGAATTAATAAAGTTTGCATTGTAATTAAATACTTCAAAACATAAACTGGTATTTTTCTGTTAACTTTTAAAGAAATGCTGTAAATTTTCACTGAAAAATAATTTTTTTGCCACTTAAATTATTGTTTATAAGTTTATTCTTATTTTGTATTGCTAAAAAAAATTTTCATGTTTTTTATAAAAAAAATTTTGATTTTGAAGATTTTCATGGTATTTTTTTTTTTTCTGGTTAGCTTGATGAAAGTGTTCTCAATGCCTTGCCAGAGGACTTAAAGAAAGAAGTATTAGAATCATATGGTGGACATCCTTCAAGCAAAACTCATAAACTTCCTCAACCATCTACTTCAAATCAAGTGTGTTCATTGAAAGGATATGTATCTACAGAACAGGTAGTTAAATTTGATAGTATGATTATCAAGACAAAATAATACAGTTGAAAAGATTTTTGACATAGTAATTTCTGTTCTCTTGATTGAATGTTCCTCTATTAGTAGTATACTGTATTGTTATTCTTGCTTTAATTTTGAATCTTTTAAACTTTATTATTTTTTCATTTTGTATAAAAAGGAAAATGTTTTGCAGCACAGCAGTGATTTTATAAGTACAAAATTAAAAAGTACTGCTAGTTGATTTCTTTCTGTATAGGAATTGTAAGTGTCTTTGAAAACATGTTGATTGATTTATGATGATAAAAATCTTCATTTGATAAAACAATCCACCTTAAGATCCACAGTATATTTAATAGTTTTCTAAATATAGTAATAATATTAAATAGAAATTTGTTGGTTTCAGTAATTTGTTTCAATCAGTTTTCTTGCTTGCCACAATTTTTGATTCTAATTCTTTATATTAGCTGCCTTCGGCCACCAGCTTGTTCTCTGGAAATATGATTTCAATTGAATCTTGCATCATTTTATATCCATGGTTCCCTCAACAACATAATTTTAAACTTAAGATTGTGGTGGATATTTAATCCATGTTTTTTTTAGTGGCTTCCACCTTTTCTGTTCATTGTCTACATAAATGTCCCTAATGGAGTTAAATAACTGACCATGTCATGTAACATCTAATTGCACGTTTTCGGCACTATCTTTACTATCTTATTCTTCTTGCAAAATGTGCATTTCACTTTAACATTAATATGATGCAGGACATTTCATGGCCAGCGACGTGTCAGCTAGATTAAAACATGCCAAAAAAAAAGAAAGAAAACAGAACCATAATCATTCAGCTTATTTGATATATTTATT
>BGPR01000024.1:467836-478149 GCA_013235015.1 Araneus ventricosus
CCAAATTTCATAGCTCTAAGTCCAGCGGTCTGCCCTGTAGAGCACCAACACACATTCTCCTTTATTATCAGTAGAGATAAATATATCAGTGCAAGAAATTTTCCATTCAGGTTCAATTAATGATGATAAAATTTTTAGAAAATATGAAAAAGTGTTTTAATTGTATTTGTCAATTAATTCCTTTAGATCCTTAACAGTGAAGTTAATATTATAACTCATGCATGCTAAACAATAAAATCTTACTGATTTTTAATAGCATACAAAAAAGCATGGTTACTGTAACAATACATTTAAATATAATGCTCTACCTTCTTGGTCAGGGTCTTCTTTCCTGTAAATTATATCATACTTTTATAAGATCATTTCCCAATTGATAAAATTATTGAGGATGTTTTAATTTGTGTATGTTTATAGTTTTTTCTATTTATGGCTTTGTTTATTTGTTGAATCCCATTTATTTATTCATTTGTTATCAATTATTATTTGCTATTTCTATTTAAATTTATCTTAATGCAAACACATGTGTATTGTGTCAAATTGCACATTTCATTTTTTTTCCCCTTCTTCCTTTCAGAAATCTTCAAAAGCAACATCAGAGATTGATTCTGATGAGAAACCTGTGAAAAAGATACCGACTTTAGCTGGAGCAATTGAACTTGATGACGTGAGAGCCTTGATAAAAGAATGGATTGACAGCACAGAGGGTCGGTACATATTTATTTTGTGCTTTTGTTAATTGATATAATATTCAAACAAAAAAAATTATCAAAATATTACTGTAAACATTTAACTGATGTTTATGCCTTAATAGTTACATATTTATGTTGACATTCAGATAACCGAATAGACAGATAACAGAAATCTCTTCATACACATGTACAGTAATGTTATTTCACTGCTGGCTTGAGACAAAAATGGAAGTAAAATCCTTTAAAAGTGAATAATGCATACATATATTGCATTCCATTTTACAAAACGATTCAATATGAGAGTAGTAATGTACAGAACTGTATTGTAATATTATAAACCTATGTGACTTTGATGATGGTGGATAACAGAAACCTGATGGTTAATCAAAGTTTTACTGAAATATATAAAAATGGTAGTGTCTCATCACACTTACTATACCTGGGAGAAGGAAGGGAGAGTATGTTGAGGGCGGTCCATTTCCAAGAGCAGCAACAGTGAGTGTTCCAGCATGTTCTCTATAAAGAATGCATCAATTGAATCAGATTCTTTGTTAGTAAATCTACTTGCACAAGCAACAAACATGTATTTTTCACATGCAGTGACATATCTAGGATAAGTGGAGCATGAGGTATGGTACAGTAAATCCTCTATTTAACAAACTTCAGATTTGACAGAGGGTTTCATCTGGAAGTTTTGGCTTATTATCAACATATCGGACAATTTACATTTTTTTTATTATTAAGAAACAACATTTAACATGAAAGCAAACTTTTTTTTTGCCCTTCTACTATGCAGTTATGAAGAGTTTTTGCTACTAACATGAAAAATGAATAAGATGCTGGGTATCCATAATTAAAGTTCTCCTATTCTGAATTACTTACAGCAGAAACCATTCATCAGAAAAGTGTGAAACTTTGTAGATGACTAAATAAAGGGATGGGGAAAACATTCAGTAAACAATAAAAAAGTTCCAAATATGGCCATCAGAGAGTATATTACAGTGAAACCCTTTGTGTGTGTACAGATATAATTTTTTTTAATGGGATTCAGATGCTGCTATAAAATCTATAAACTTTCGAGGATAACTTATTGCTGGCCTATAAGTTTGAAGCTCTCCTTCTCTGCTTAAACAGCAATCTCATATATTCTTTATGCAGTGGCCTAGTGGTAAGGTCTCAGCTTTTTCTGGAGGGTTCCAGATTCGAAACCCGATTCCACTGAAGATCCGTCGTGTATTGGGCATGTTGCACATTAAATCATACGTAGGGACCAAACATCTTCCCATTGGAGAGGGGGTGCCAGCTCAGGTTTCGTCCTCGTCATCTGACTGAGGTTCAAAATTACGAGGTCCGTCCCAAAACAACCCTCATGTTGCTTCTAAATGGGACATTAATATAACAACTAAATTATGTAGAATGCAATTTCTTCCTTTTCCAGACTGAACAGATAACATTGGGAATCCTTCAGCTGTGATTAGAACTATTCTGAACACCTTCAAATTTTGAAATTTCTATATAGCATCTAATGCAAAAGTAGTACCTTGATCACATCAGTTTAACTAATGAAGAATAATCTCGTAATTTTAAGATCATTATCACTGTAGAGTACACTGAAATCAAGTTCTCTTCAAATTTTTGTAGGTTTTCAATGGTTACTGCATCATATTGAAAAAATTTGCATGCATAAAATGAATGGGTTTTCAAAATAGTATGCCCTTTGGTGGTCATATTTATAAATAATTTTTTTTCACTCGCTGTATGTTTTGCTTTTTTTTAACCCACTGCATGTTTGTTATGTCATCCACAAAGTTTCACACTTTTCTGATAAATGGTTATGGCTGTTAGCCAGTCTGAATAGGGGCACTTAACCCCTTCCAGTAAGAATTAATCATGAAATGGTGCTATATAGTATGAAAACCAATGATGATCTATACTCGTCATTTTATCCGAAGAGGTTAATTATGGACACCTTATATTTTTCATTTATATTTTACTAAACAATTTCAGGTTTATAGTCCTATTTTAAATACTGCCAATAACACAGTTCACGATTTAACAGACTTCCACTTTTACAGACACCCTTTCACTACAATTAGCTGTTAAATTGAGGGAATGCTGTATCTTTTCCCTTCGTCATCTTCGATTTTATAAAATGGTAAGAAAAGAAAACACTAATATTTTGTTTTTGTGCTGCCTCCCCCCCCCCAAGACCTAAGACATCTATATCTTGCCCATCACTACACCTGTGTTCACTTCCAATGATTGAGCAATCAATTTGAATGTAGGGCTTCATTTCATAATGGAATGCTTCGATTTCATTAGAGAAATCCATAAAAATGAGAGTGCAAAGTGAGAAATCCATAAATGTAACTCTCCGTTATTTGCAATATCTAATTGGATACACAAGAATTTGCATATATTAACTGTTTTTAACCCTCTGAGTGTTTCACGCATATTTTTATGTTGTCCTTGGACTACCCCATAAGCGGGAAACACGCATTTCAACGTGTGGTCGGAAACTTGTCTAATCGGTTTGCACACATTTTTACTGCCATTGTGAGCGACGCATTTTTGCGAATTTCTTCCCCCTTCCGTGGCTTGACATCTTGATTGATTAGCTGGGGAGAGTAGCGGTCAACACAATGAGTGCTGATAAGAATGTACTTACTGCAAATTAGAGATGCCACAGGATCCAAGACCCTACCCCCCGTGGTTTGGGGCATTTAAATACTATCTGTATTGAGGGCTTCTTTCAGAAAGAAGGTCAGTGTAGGATTATTTTTTCCAGTTGTGTGTGTCCGAATTTGGAAGCTTATTCCGTATAAGTTCGGTTTAATATATGTCAGCCTTGTTTGAAATTGTGTTATGTTTCAAGTTTTATTCCTGTAATACATTTATGTTATATAAGATTTTGTTTCAATTCGATTTTTAATTAAATTGTTAAGTAAAATAGGTTTTGTGGTCCCATCTCTTTCAATACCACATTCAAGCATAGAAAAATTTGAGAAGCAGGGGGCAGGGGGGTGCCAAGAAAAGCTGCTATCTATATATAGTTGAAGATATTTCCTGAATCAATGCTTCCTGCCTTTGTTCAACTAATTTTATGATTTTGATCTATTCTTTAATATTAATCTCAACCTAGGAATTTTTCCTTCATAAAAAAAAAGCTCATTTAATTTTTTTTGTATGAAATTAGCATTAATTTTGAGGAATATATGAAAATAATATATTTTTTTTATTGTTTCATCTTTCAGCTTAAATCGAAACTTTCAGTTTCTGATGTACTTCGTTCAGTTACGTATTGTGCTATTTTGAAAATTTCGGCGATGGGATGCTCTAGTACCTGGACTATAGTATCAAATTTCAATTTGATAAATCCAATTGAATTAAATTTCCGTTTATTATAATAGAAGATAATATTTTTTGTGTACTATATAAAGGTATATGAATAGGCTATTTCTTCCAACATTTAGAACATTGGTTTCTAAAGTAATCTTTAGTGTGAGAATTATTAACTCATGCTCTTAGAAAGCATATATAAGTTTCAGTACAAAAGACTTGTAGTATTTTTTGTTTAAAACATTATTCAGGGATAAAGTTATTTATAAATTTCATATGTATTAATTGTCAGGTTATTTTAGATATATATATAGAATAACTATCTATATAATATGTATTTATGTGCATAAAAAGGATTAACCAGTTAAGCGCTCTTTATATTTGTGATCGGCTCTAAATTTTTACCTTTTACCAGACTAAATCAAAAAACAATATGAAAAGTTTATAGTGCCATCAGGTTAGTAGATATATATATATATATATATATATATATATATATATATATATATATATATATATAGGCATTGTTGTTGATCCTAAATTAAAGTGTAATTTTACATTCATGACTTTTACTGCTGAGTAGACTGAAAATAAATTGTAGTCACGGATATAAAAAAGACAACTAAAAATATGAATTACGCCAATATCTAAAATACAATCTATTAATAAACAGCAAATAAATTGAAGTCGAACATCTAAAGAACATCAACTTTTATGCAACTTCAATGATGTTCACATTTTTAGAAACTCCACACCATGAAAAAATAAGTAATATAGCCTTCATTTTTTTTTCCCCAAATGGTCTGGCATTTGTCTGGCCTAACGATGTTTATTTTGTCATCTGGTTTATGGACATGGGCAATATGCAGAAAATAGATACCAACTGTCCATCTAGAAACATGAAGTGTAATTAATTTAGTCACACTACAGGTGGGATCTCCAAAAGTAGTAAAACCTAGAATAGGTTTCAAGCTGAATGGAATAGATTCTTGCGGTTGTGATCCCTCCACGGGGTTGCTGATTGTCCATAGTTAGAGACTGCATTTGCTGTGCTTAAACATGTTCTGTTGGGAGGAAGACACACTTTAAAAGAGATTGGGTCTTCAATCCGCTTTGAGTCACTTTACAAGGAGACTGAACCACCACCAGAGGGTTAATGCATCACAATTTTAATTTTCTTACAGAATAGTCCTTACATTCTCAATTATTACCTTTATAAGGAAAGACTGTCAAAACCACATGAACATGTCAGAATAGATTTTATATCTGCAAGATGCATTCAACCGTTTAAGGATGAAAATTCAGAATTAATAGGAATTATTATAGTAAAATTGCAAGATATTTCTTATGAATTATTTTTTATATTATCTTTATCAAAAAAAATTTGAAAATTTTAATTTCCCTTATTCTTATTAATTAATGAACAGCATTTTCCTTGAGTATGTGAATGCTAATAATTTTATTTCTACTTAAATTTTGTTAGACTAAATGTTAATACAACTTATAATTTTATCATCATAATTTTCTTTTTTCTATTTTAGATCCACTGGAAGAAGATATCAATGATGTGAAAACCTTTTTGTTGAGCTTTGTGATGTTAGCTTGTGTATGGTAGAAATACTGTCAAAATATTTATACAGGCAAGTTTATTTATATAATTTTCATTTGATTATTTGTTAAATTTTAAATAATTAATTATATTACATATTTTATTTACAGAATGGCTAAAAGGCAAATCAAAGTAGGATGTGTACTTAACTGTCCTTTCAAGCGTGCAAGAAAAGTTATGTATCAATATACAAGCGCACTAATACTAAATAGTGAGTTTCCAATATGAAATGTAAAAAACATGATGCCTCGACTTATAGGTAATGTAAAAAAGTGTATATTTTTGAAAAGAAATTATATGCATTCCAAATCTTTAAATGCCATTTATTCTTTTGGGTATAATTTTCTTTTGGTCAAAAGAAAATATTTACACACTCTTCATGCACATTTACAGATTTCTGTAAGAGTAAATTACATCATACAGAAAGTTGAACATTGTCCTTCAGTAACATATAATAACAAACATATATTTCACAGAATATGTTAGCTAGCAAAAAGAAAATAGTGATTGATTTTTTTATATTCCATGTCCAAATATTTTAAGCACCTGTGTTTCAGTTCAATAGAATTGAATCAATATAAAAAGCTGATAAAAATACTTTGATTTAGCATATTAGATTTTATAATCTGTGTAAACTGTGTTGATTACAGTATTTAAAATGAAAAAAAAAAACTACTCATTCGAGATATATTATAAGCGAAGAATGTCTTTGATATCAGTTTCAAGAAGATACATTATTATTTAGATAATATAAAAATAGCAATGTCATCACTTTTCTTAATTTTTTTCCATAAATTATAGGTTAAAATGTATCCATTCTATACATACTGCTTCTACAATTAAGTATCTAAAGAAGTAGTTTTTTTAATGCATTTCATTCTGCATGTATTATGAAATTTTAATCATAAAACAATATATAATTACTTTAAAAACTTTTTTATTTGCACCGTCTAAACATAAAACCATGATAATTGCTTGCTTTCAGTAAATGCATAAAGTCAAACTTCAATTTTATTGAAAATTCGGTTACAACTCTTATAAACAAAAGAGAAATAACTTGTCTTCAGATTTCAAAATTTTCAATATATCTTGCATAGAAAAAATTACCTAAATTTTAAAATAAAGAGAATGGAAAACAGGAACATAATGACAAAAAATAATAATCATTTTGAAGTTAAACCAGTTTCAGGACAAATAAGGAGAAATGGAGCAGCAGTTTGGACTGCTGAATATGAATCCATGACTTCTCCCATTTTCAAATGTTACAAGGGCTTGCCTTATTACACCTTACAAAAGTAAAAACCACAGTTATCGGTATGTTTTTAATACTAATGACACCAGTTATTACAATCTTAAAATCATAATACATAAACATTGGTTATTTTAAGCCATATTTTCAATATTCGTCAGTAACCTATAAAATATATTTCTATCAAGTTTGAAAGAGTTAGTAGATGAATGAGAAAAAATGTTAAAAAATTTAATGAGATACATGTTAATTCATCTAAGTGAAGATAATATAATTAAAAATATTCTCTTGTTACAGTCTTTTAATATGCCACAATAAAATAATTGTATGAGATATTTTTTATCTTACTAAAATGTATATTCGTTATCTATATCTTCAATCCTCCTTATTGACAATAGCATTTTTCAAGTAGGCAATATATTGTTGTATAAATTTGTAACATCTGCTATTTTCTTCTAATATAAGTAATTATTTATTCATCTGAAAAGAACTAAATAACAATGCAACTATAGTATAATTTTTTATTCTGACAATGAACCAAATATAAATTGATGCCAAATATTAGAACTTCTGTATTAATCTAGATATGTAAAACTTTATTTTGGTATGCTGAATCATTCAGCTAATGTTATTGATCTATATTATTATGAAATTTATTGATTTTTGTAGAAATTTTAGATCTACACAAACAAAAAAATATGAAACTAAATAAGGAAAATACTTTCTTAATTATTAATTTTCTAAACACTTCTCTATCATGGTTAAGTATAATAAAATTCACTATATTTTGAAATATTTTGGTTTTATGAAAAATGAAGGAGTTCTAGAACTGAAGTTTCTGCTTGAAAAGAAGTATAGAAAATTCTATGGTCAAATTCTGATTCCATTTAAAACCTTTATGTACATAGGAATGGTATAGACAAAGTTTTCTGGTTTGTTTTTGGATTCTAAACTGTTTTCCGGTAACCCTCCAATTTCAGAATTGCGAATTCATTTGGATACTGTCTTGAATGGGTTCTTTTAGTACACAAAGCATTAAATTCGTGTTCTTTGAGTTTGTGTAATCCTCTCTTTAAATAGGTTAAAAAGGCCTTTAATATGAATAAATTCTAAATGGAACAATTGTAATTAAAATCATTTGATTAAAAATTAAATCACCCGATTCTCTAAATGCATGGTTAAAAATTTAACACCAAACAAGACCTTTTAAAGTAAGCCAAAAGCATATAGTAAACAATTATGGCAGCCTTCCCACAAAATGGGCTCTTATTGTAAACATCGAGAGCTACAGCAATAGGAACATGAAATTTATTATTTAAAGTATCCTTAAGCCATAACATTAGACACTACTTTAACATTAATTAACATCTTCAAACAGAGTTGAAATTTTGAAGATTCCCATTACTTAGCATTACTACGGAGTCCAATTTTAGGAATTTAGTTTATAAACAAAGCAGGAAACTTGTCCATACATCAAATTTTGAAACTGCCATTGTAGATGATGGAGAAGAATGTTAGCTTAGATGTAGTTCTTGGTCAAGTGTTCTAAATTAGAGATCAATTCCCATTAAGCGATTAACACATCAAAGTGGAATCAAGCCAACTTAATCCTAACTTTCTATTCTAAAATAAAACCTTTTTATTCAACAAGTTTTGCTGTAACAACACTTTTCAGACATGGATTAATATAAACTTAGAATCACTAGTTTGCTGGCAGTGAACTGTTGATTATTATCATTTTAATCACTATATACATAGTAATCATAAAAGTTATATTCTCATACAACATTGAACTCAAATATTTAACAAATGCACAAACAGCAACAGATTATTGTTAGCAAAAACATACGACATATGATGAAATAATAGCTATGATGAGACTATTACAAGTAAGGAAAAAAAATTTTTCCAGACCTCTAAATTTACTTCAATAAATAAATTCAAACTGTTATTGATACTACACAATGTCTCGAGCTTATACTTTGTGGAAGCATACTTGAATGAAATAAAATTGTGAATCAATTTCAAAACTATAGAAAACTATTTACATTGGAATTACCAATACATTACAAATTCATGAATTCTCATATACTTTGAGATTTTTTCCCCATTAGAACAAAATTTTACACACTTCATTATCAACAACATACTGTCATCAAAATAAGAAATCTATGAATATCATGTTGTTTGTTGAGCAGACCAAGTTTTATCTTAAAGGCATATCTCTAATTTCTAGAAATTATATGCTATACATAATTCAAATGTCAGACAGTGGAAATTAATCTGAAATCAAAATAGAAATCACTGATGAAGTTGTTGTATCCATTATACGTTAGCTCTCAGATGACAAATTAAATTGAGCAACATTTTTAAAAAAATTTAGGCACTCAAAATACAGAATACAAGCCACAAGCAATAATATTTTTTTATAATTTATTGAAAAAAACTGATCAAATTGTTTTAATATCAAGTTTAGCTTCACTGCATAATATCATGGATAGCAAATAGGCATTATCTTGATCGCCTTTGCCAGGATGATCAAATCTATTTCAAAATGTTTTACCTACAAAATTTAAAATAAATTGCTGCATCTTCAATCACAATTTGTTTTACTATCCTTTCTTTAGAACAAAAGAGTTATGTTTCTAATTCAGGCACTGTTGCAAAAAAAATGAAAAAAAGAGGAAAAGCATCAAAATAGAAAAAATGGTAAAGTATTTAATAAAAATGTGTAACAAGATGATGAAAACTAGAGCGAAAACCGTGGAAGAATCTCATGCCTGATAATTCTAACTATCTATCATAAAATTTTAAATATCAATCTAAAATCAATTTTTCAGGATACACAATAATTACCTTTTTAAATATTAAAACTCTTAGAATATGTGGCATAAGTTTTACTAAGTTATAGCTATTAGCATTTTTTTTTCTGTATTCTTTCTCTTAATTAAAATAAAATCAAATGTAATTCTAGCTTTTAATGACAAATGTCTACTAGCTTTTTTTTTAAATCTTGCAAGTTCAAGTGCATTATTTAAATTAAATCAAAACAACCTCAACCTGTTTTCGTCTTGAAAGATTCTTCTTGTTGCTTTTAGGCATGTACATATTTCTGTTTAAATTCCTTTACTTCAATGAATTACTTCTGAGCTTTTTCATATTCAATTGAGACAGAGCTCCATATTATTGTTAAACTATTGAGTTAAATTAGATTGGCTCAGTTTGGTTAATCTCTAAATTGGTGAAAATTCAATATTGGGCGTTATCTCTTATCAGTTATCTAAATCTACAGATCAGAAAAGTTGGGAAAGTTACTTGCTAAAGTATGGACAGAAAAACAAAATTTTATAATACATGAAAAATTTTCTGTAGATATAGAAAGTTAATACCTGGTTTTTTTTTTTTCGGGAGGTAATCATCAAATTGA
>BGPR01000024.1:478174-507132 GCA_013235015.1 Araneus ventricosus
TATAATGATTATTTCATTATATAGTATTGATTTTTTAAAAAAATTTAATTTATGATTTTAAGTATGTAATTTTTAAAACTATAACAGTTTTTTTTTAGATTAGTTTTCTATATTACACTACTGAGAAGAATTTCTTTTAAATTCATCAAAATAACAAAATGAAAATTCGAATAATAATAATTATTTTCTGAATAATTAGTATTCAATTTATTTTAGTCACTTTAAGAAACATGGAAATAAATGTTAAAGAAAAGGATGAAAATTTTATTTTATGTTTTAAGAGGAGTTCTTTTTTTCTTCTAAAGTTCTTTTTGTTGAAGAATTTGGTTTAATGAAAACGTAAAGAATAATATCAGCAAATTTATGTGTTTGAGTGATCTTATCAGACTTTTAATAACCTTTTATGAGTCTGATAACATCTGCAGCTTAATTGTCTTAAGTTTATTTCAATAATTAGTGAAAATGTTTATTTCTTCCTTAAAATGAAAGAACACAAAACCATTTCTAAGAAAATATTAATGATTACTTCAGTGATACTGTTTTATTAGTTCCTTGAAGCATTATAGTTTTGCATGCATTCTTCAATAAGGATCAAGTCTAAATTGTACTGCCTTTGAAATCTTGCCAATTGCAAGGTGAATTTTAATAAATACTATGAGACAAGAATCCACTAATATGTACTAAACCTTTGATGCATCCCAACATGCTATTAACATAGTTTGAAGAAAGTTCTTCCAAAATAATATCAGTCTCGGCATTGAATTATTTCTAATTCCACCGTCACATACTAGATAATGTGTTTTATCACAATATTTTGTGTGTGCTGTAATTTTAAAGTATAATTTTTTATGAAATTTGATTTATATACACGCTTTTTATTTTCCAAGTTGTATGATATATTTAATTAGATACATAATTTTATTTTTTTAAAAAAGAGTAAAGTGTCAGTTTTATGTTAATTAAATTTCCTTTAATTTGGTATGAAAAGGCCCAAAATGTTTTTTGAATACACAACAATCTCCACAACATCTATAAATTGTGAAAAGCACCTGAATAATTTCAAATAGGAGTTAGATTTCCCTCACATTATTCTTTATTTGCAAGTTTGAAAATTGTCTGTAGAAAAAAATTCAATATTTTTTTACTTTGTACCTAGGTCCATTGTCGTAAATTGATTGAAAAGATTGACTACTTTCTAGTATACGAGTATACAAAGAGAAAGTATTATAATCAAGTTGATTGTAAATTTCATCTAAGATTTTGAGAATCTCATGTTTTGACCTCCGAGCCCGAAAAAAACACAATTTTGAATTAGTTCGGGAACGCGATAACTCAAAATGGTTAGAGCAGAAAGAGAAATTTGATATGGACTTTACACAAAATTAGTATATTTCAACAATTTTTTGGAAAAAATGCGTCCACTGGAAATTTGTCTTTTAGGTCTATATGAACACTGTAACTCAAAAAACTTAAATAGATAAAATTTGGTCAAGTATTAAAATTAGAGTGTAGGTCTGATTAAATTTGGACCAAATCTGTCAATGCTTTGACTGTCTGTCCTCTCTATAATCGCATGCTTGTGAACATGGTCATTCTAAATCGAATGAATAGAATTGAAAAATTGGTATGGTCTTTAACCCCATTGTCCAATTTCGTTGAATCAAAAAAGACTCTAATGCCCCTGAAACTCAATATGCCATTACTTTTCGATAAAAAAATTATAAATAAGGAATTAAATTTAATTTGAAAATTTCGTGACAGGATGCTCTAGTACCTGGACTATAGTATCAAATTTTGTAAATCCAAGTGAATTAAATTTCCGCTTATTATAATAGAAGATAATATTTTACTAAATAAAGGTATATGAATAGGCATTTCTTCCAACATTTAGAACATTGGTTTCAAAAGTAATCTTTAGTGTGAGAATTATTAACTCATGCTCTATATATATAGTTTCAGTACAAAAGACTTTTTATATTTTTTTGTTTAAAAACATTATTCAGGGATAAGAGTTATTTATAATCATTCATATGTATTAATTATTGCAGGTTATTTTAGAATATATATATAGAATAACTATCTATAATATGTATTTATGTGCATAAAAAGGATTTGCCAGTTAAGTCTTTATATGTGATCGGCTCTAAATTTTTACCTTTACCGAATACTAAATCAAAACATGAAAGTTTTAGAAATATCAGTTAGTAAGATAATATAGAGAGATATATATATATATATATATATATATATATATATATATATATATATATATATATATGGCATTGTTGTTGATCCCTAAATTAAGGAAATTAATTTTACATTCATAGACTTTTCTGCTGAGCGTAGACTGAAAATAAAGTAGTCACGGATATAAAAAAGACAACTAAAAATATGAAGTACAGCCAATATCTAAAATACAAATTAATAAACAGCAAATAAATTGAAGTCACAGACATCTAAAGAACATCAACTTTATGCAACTTCAATGATGTTCCATTTTTAGAACTACCACACCATGAAAAAATAAGTAATATAGCCTTCATTTTTTTTTTTTTTTCCCAAATGGTCTGGCATTTGTCTGGCCTAACGATGTTTATTTTTGTCATCTGTTATGGACATGGGCAATATGCAGAAAATAGATACCAACGTCCATCTCGAAAACATGAAGTGTAATTAATTTAGTCACACTACAGGTGGGATCTCCAAAAGTAGTAAAACCTAGTTTGAATAGGTTTCAAGCTGAATGGAATAGATTCTTGTTAGTTCCCTCCACGGGGTGCTGATTGTCCATAGTTAGAGACTGCATTAGCGCTTTGAATAGTTCTGTTGGGAGGAAGACACACTTTAAAAGAGATTAAGGGTCTTCAATCGCTCGCTTTTCGAGTCACTTTACAAGGAGACTGAACCACCACCAGAGGTTAATGCATCACAATTTTAATTTTCTTACAGAATAGTCACTTACATTCTCAATTATTACCTTTATAAGAAAGACTGTCAAAACCACATGATACGTCAGAATAGATTTTATATCTGCAAGATGCATTCAACCGCTTTAAGGATGAAAATTATTCGAATTAATAGGAATTATTATAGTAAAAGTGCAAGATATTTCTATGAATTATTTTTTATATTATCTTATCAAAAAAAATTTGAAAATTTTAATTTCCAGCAGCTTATTCTTATTAATTAATGAACAGCATTTTCCTTGAAGTATGTGAATGCATTAATAATTTTATTTCTACTTAAATATTGTTAGACTAAATGTTAATACAACTTATAATTTTATCATCATAATTTTCTTTTTTTCTATTTTAGATCCACTGGAAGAAGATATCAATGATGTGAAAACCTTTTTAGTTGAGCTTTGTGATGTTGACTTGTGTATAGAAATACTGTCAAAATATTTATACAGGCAAGATTATTTATATAATTTTCATTTGATTATTTGTTAAATTTTAAATAATTAATTATATTACATATTTTATTTACAGAATGGCTAAAAGGAACAAAAGTGGAAGGATGTGTACTTAACTGTCCTTTCAAGCGTGCAAGAAAGTATTATCAATATACAAACGACACTAATACTAAATAGTGAGTTTCCAATGAAATGTAAAAAACATGATGTCCTCGCTTATAGGTAATGTAAAAAAGTGTATATTTTTGTAAAAGAAATTATATGCATTCCAAATCTTTAAATGCCATTTATTCTTTTGGGTATAATATGTTTTCTTTTGGTCAAAAGAAAATATTTACACACTCTTCATGCATACATTTAGATTTCTGTAAGAGTAAATTACATCATACAGAAAGTTGAACATTGTCCTTCAGTAACATATAATAACAAACATATATTTCACAGAATATGTTAGCTAAAAAAGAAAATAGTGATTCTAATTTTTATATTCCATGTCCAAATATTTTAAGCACCTGTGTTTCAGTTCAATAGAATTGAATCAATATAAAAGCTGATAAAATATCTTTGATTTAGCATATTAGATTTTATAATCGTGTAAACTGTGTTGATTACAGTATTTAAAATGAAAAAAAAAAACTACTCATTCAGATATATTTATAGCAAGAATGTCTTTGATATCAGTCAAGAGATACATTATTATTTAGATAATATAAAAATAGCAATGTCATCACTTTTCTTAATTTTTTTCCATAAATTATAGGTTAAAATGATCCATTCTATACATACTGTTCTACAATTAAGTATCTAAAGAGTGATTTTTTAATGCATTTCATTCTGCATGTATTATGAAATTTTAATCAAAACAATATGATAATTACTTTAAAAACTTTATTTGCACCGATCTAAACATAAAATGCATGATAATTGCTTGCTTTCAGTAAATGCATAAAGAATACTTCAATTTTATTGAAAATTCAGTTACCAACTCTTATAAACAAAAAGAATGAACATAACTTGTCTTCAGATTTCAAAAGTATTTTCAATATATCTTATAGAAAAAATAACCTAAATTTTAAAATAAAGAGAATGGAAAACAGGAACATAATGACAAAAAATAATAATCATTTTGAAGTTAAACCAGTTTCTTAGGACAAATAAGGAGATGGAGCAGCAGTTTGGACTTTGAGATATGAATCCATGACTTCTCCATTTTCAAATGTTACAAGGTTGCCTTATTACACCTTATACAAAAGTAAAAAAACCACAGTTATCGGTATGTTTTTAATACTAATGACACCAGTTATTACAATCTTAAAATCATAATACATAAACATTCGGTTATTTTTAAGCCATATTTTCAATATCTGTCAGTAACCTATAAAAAATATATTTCTATCAAGTTTGAAAGAGTTAGTAGATGAATGAGAAAAAATGTTAAAAATTTAATGAGATACATGTTAATTATCTAAGTGAAGATAATATAATTAAAAATATTCTCTTGTTACATCTTTTAATATGCCACAATAAAAATAATTGTATGAGATATTTTTATATTTTATCTATACAAAATGTAGGCAGTAAATACGTAACGGAACGGAAGCATGAACAAGAATTGAAAAATATTAAATCCATCTTCTGAGAAATTACAGGTACTAGCATTTGAAATTACAGTACTTGTACAGTTTAATCCTAAACCGGATGTTAACATAATTCAAAACAATGAAATGTTCTAATTCAAAGTGCTGAAAGCTCCTTGCAGCTTAATGGGAAGTTACTATTAATGAATTGATGGTATTTTTACTATTTTCTCATATAATCAATGAATGACTAAAAGAATTATAAATTCTCCACCTCGCAGAAGATTAGACTCTTCGATTTTTAAGGTTCCAATATCAAAAACCAAAGGAGATTTCATTCTCCACCAATGCAACTAAATCTATCTTTATTTCCACAAAATGCAGTACCTAACATAGCTATCTTTCCCATGTTATGTCTAATAGCTATAGTAAATTTAAATTTTCAATACTGATTATTAAATACAACTTTAATTATGCCTGAAGCTTCTACAGATTGTCAACTTTTCCCAATCATTCAAAATAAACACCTAAAATATGCCACTGCATTGAAAATAGAATGGGTTTAGGTGTTTGAAAGCACAACTGGACAATTTCCCACATCAAAGAAGTTTCTAAAATGTATAAGAAGTTAGCATAAACAGTAAGTTCACATGCTGCGAACTGTCCTCAACACCGATTTTGTTCTGAATGGCAAACATAATGAAAGTACATTTTTGTTAAAAAAAAATTATTCCCTCTTGTATATATTACTTGATTTATTCTATGTAATTTGCAGACCATAATCATCAATTTTTTTAAACAAAATTTTGAATAATGTCACTCCGGTATATAGATAACTTTCTAAAATTTTCCTGACAAATAAAACCCACTTCTAATGTCTACCATATTTAAAAAAACAATTTCTAAAATTAAATCTGGACTTGAATCACCATTTAAATTTTATGAAACAGTTTTAAAACCCAATTAAGTTCAAACTGTCATCAAAACTGTACATTTTTTTTCCAATGCTGAAAGTTGAATTTTAAAAATGATTATAATTGGAAATGAAATTATATATTTCTAAATTGTTTTTAGTACAAATAATGGAAGTTTTTAGACATAAAGTAAGCATACAATAAAATTACACCAAATTCACGCATTTAATAGAATAACACAAGAAACCACATATAATTAAAGGATTCATAACTTTATTTATATAGAAAGGAGAATAATGACAATATCAGATTATGAGGTGTTCAAGCAATCATTAATTTAGCATTAAACAGTAAAAAAAAAAATCACTGTTGTACTTGTAATCTAGATGTATTTTTTAATATAAGTTTTACACATATAAAAACAGTTGAGAAATGAATGATGAACAAATTTAAATGCAGCAATAACAAAAGAAATATACAAATATATATATATATATTCTTCATTCTCTTATTTTTTTCAGCAAAATACATTCATGATTAGAAAATAAATTTAATATGTGCATGAATTAAGGTGCTTTTTTTTTCTCATTTTTTTGAGCAAAATAGACTTTTGTTGTCAACTATATTCTTGCATATTACTATTTAGAGGCGTATTACTAGTGGAAACAACGGATTAATTTTTCATGTCCATGTTACTTTGGCACGCATTCTTATTTTAAAACACTTCTCAAATTCAAATAGGAGGGAATGAGTCTATATACAAAATTTATATACTTCAAAAATGTAAAATATGAGACTCGATCTTTACAGCATGAACGAACACATCAAGTTGCTTAACTTCTAGTCAGTTGTATGTTTCATGATACAACTACTACAAAGCAAATTTGCAACTTTAAGCACAAGTGTGTAACTTACTAAAAATGTAACAAAGAACTTGTACAGATAAATTTATATATAACAATAAAATTTACTCATCTGTCCAATAAATATGAATAAAAACATTTTATATTAGATTTTAAAATTTCTTAATTTCTCTTAAACAATTTATAATACTTTAGGCAATTCAAAAATCAGTAAAATATTGGTCTTCCAACTCCCAAATCGGGCAAAATGTGTAACTTTATGACATATAAAACAGTAGTATTAGCATGATAGCCTTGTTACAATTTTTCACAGGAAATAATTGAGAGGAAAATTTCAATTTTTCCCTCAATAAACAACTAGCAAAGGGGAAAAAACACTGGGATAATAATAATATTTAGTAACTTAAGTATTACATTATCAAAAGCCTCCATTTTTAATAAAAGGAGATGTGACAATTATGCAGTATGTATAAAACAAAATCAAAGGGAGATGATGGACTGACTAGTTTCAAGACATGCCATTTCAAAATTTTGTAACAACTTCAGACAATACACAATTGTCTATGCAATGAGTGGTTTAAAAAATGTACATACATGAAATTAAAAATCTTTACAGTTATTTATAATACAATAAAAAAAAAAGTACATTTACCCTCAAAAATGTGGCCAGCTCATAAAACAAAAAATCTCCATACAACAAAGGTTTGAATGCAATGGTAAACAATGAAGCATTATTTTGATTTTCTTATTTTTAAAATAGCTCCAAGTGGATAGTTAGGAAAAATAAAAATTCATATTTAAAAAAAAATTAATAAAAAAAATGAGCACAGATCAACTTATTTATACTCCTTGAAGGGGTAGGGGAGTTTCAGATTAATTTAATAAACATTTATTTTTACAATGCTTTTTTCCCACGTTTTTCAAAAAAATATATCAAGCTCTTAAAAACCCAAACTCCATTTTTATGATACATCATATATATCAAAACTTCACAATATTTTTTACACTGCAGCAACACTTTTATTTTAGTTGTTTACTTTTATTTGCAATGCACAGATCACATTTAAACATGGCAACACATAACAAAACTCCTCATGGCAGATGAAAATAATGCTTTTTCCAAGTAGCATCTTGTCAAAGAGCAATGCCGTTCCAAAATAACCTTTTTAATTATTTTTTAACCATATACACAACTGTCAGAATCAGGCAGGGTCATGCTTACCACCACACACCCCGCACCTTATTCCACAGCGATGACAAGCACGGAAGGGTAGATAGCACCACAGACAGGGCACGAAAATTGACAGCACGGCCAGCGCTGTCCACCTCTTAGGACAGTGCCCATCTGACATGTCACAAGAGCAGGGATGCTGGCTGAAGTCCCCTTCACTGTCAGACATACAATGATACAACATACACTGAGCACATTTGATGCAAGAAGCCTTATTTATGCACTTTAGCACTGCATCAGGACCGTATTCACAACTACCTGGGCGATTATCCTCTGGAGAATACATTTCTAAACAATGACGGCACTGCGCACGCGCAACGGTGAGGTTTTTGCGAGTATCTTTCCTCCACCTACTGTCTTTTTTCTTTGCTTTCACTGGCAGCCGTGGCGCCATCTGGCAGTTGAAAACATCAAAGTTCTGGGTTTTCTTCAAGCTACCAAGAGTGTCTCGGCTGCCAGATTTGCCAAAGCTGTCCACCACAGGGTATGAATAATCGTGCTCAGTCCTGCAACCCTTGTCTCGGGATAGCTGCACATAGGAATTCAGATCCCCAGTCATTTCAATTTTGTCAAAATCCACCAGATAATCCTTTCTAGGGACCCTAGAAGAATCCTTAGTCCAAGCATCGTCGTGTCGACTTCTCTGGGTGGGGTCTGGGACATACCCACCAATGTTGTTGTTGCTGGATGGGTTGATTCCTGCCGGGAAACGGGTCGAGCGGATGAAGTTCATACGGTGAAGGTGGTGGTGATTGGCATGGGGATGGGTGTAGGGTGAAGCTGCAGGATCCAAATTCTGGAGGGGATGCCGAAAGGAGCCACCGCTGAAAGAACTGGACCCAGAGGAAGAGTGCGAGTCAATAGGAAGCTCCAAAGTCTGAAATATAAAAATTATTCATTCACTCAATTTCAAAGATTTTAACAACATTTTATTTCAAGCCCTTAAAAATGAATCGTGGTTTGTGGGAGAGGTGTATATGTAATTTATTTTAACACTTCCAGATACTCAGCTGAATTTGAGTTGCAAGAAAAAATTGTAGAGTAAAAGGAAAATTGTATTCCTTTTGCCAGATCCACAGAAACAATTTTAAAATAGAATAAGAGGAATATATATATTATGATTCAATTTATTAACACTGATGGACGATACAATTACAAACTTAGTTCCTTGCTTTCGAAGTATTTCTTTAACCTTGAATGCTATAACATGCATTACTTCATAATAAAGATTCCGTAAGTGAACACATAATACAGCTAATATATATAGTTGTGACATTGTATTCACTATTACTGAATGTATTTATAGCATTTTTGATCACTTTCAATGACAAACATTCGAATAATTAAACAACTTGTTCAGTGTAAAGCAATGATATTCACTGTACTTAAGAATGTATAACTAATATCCCAAAGCTGCTACAGGGTGCGTAATCAAATTTGTACAAAAAAAGCAAGCACTTTATAAGCACCTTAAGGTAATAAAATACACAGGAGAGAAATTTAGTACCTATCCTACTGTCATGACTATAATATATTCTCATTAACTTGTTACAGGAAAACATTTCTACATTCCACGTGCAGAAAAATAAACCAAAAATACTTAAGCAACAAGATTTTGAGGTACAAAATTAGAATGCTAAATCATTAATTTCAATTACTTTTATACATAAAATAGTTCTTGCTCGGAAACTCATAACATCTTTTTAAAAATAATGAGTTTTTAAGCACAATGATAAAAAAATAAGCACTTTATACAAACTTTGAATAAAAAGTAAGCACTTTTAAGGGCCTTCTAAAACGAAAATAAAAAGTAAGCAGTTTTTAAGCACTTTTCATGACCGTACGCACCCTGTGCTACATATCATTTATAGATATTGTGTTGGCAGCATAACTATGACATCTTGTTCTTGAGATATTTCAATTCTCCACTAATGTAAAAGATGCCACAGAAAGCACTGAATACAGACACATAATGGCTATCATAATTTTTAACAAATAAAAAACTACTTTGGATATTTAATATATTTAGCTAATTTGCAACCTACAGTGATGGCTCGTGCACTGTAAATTTGCAGATGTTTAACTTTCAATTTTACATTGTTTATTTCATTTCCAATAAAAAGACCAATAACTTTTACTTGATGTTTGTGTGGCTAATGAAAAATGTTTTATCCATTGGCAGTGCATGCAACCTATCTTAATTGATAATGCATCTCAGAATATAATTTACTCTTTTAAATATTGAAAGGGAATAGAATTATTGCTATTCTTTATAAAGTTGTGTTCCTTTAAGTTATCCCATGTTTTATTCTAAGTCAGGGTGTGTGTTTTTACTGGGGCCCAAACTAAGCACATACAGAATAATTTTGTAGTCAAGTCAATTTACAAAGACAATCATTCAGATTATTCAAAATTCATAAGTAAAAAAAAACAGTTGCAAGAGTCATCTGAATTTTTATATTTTATTTTGAAGAAACTTTTAATGAAAATTATTTTAATTTTGTTTATTCTTAAAAATATGATTTTCCCCCTCAGCAGTTAAAAAAGTTTACTTACATTAAAAAAATGCTCATTTAAAGTAAAAATTATTTCATGTGATATATAACTGACTTTCGGCAAAATTTATAGTTCTTGGCACATTTATGATAAATAGTTATTCTAATATTTCTCACTTAATAAATTATAAAAATTACAAAGATATTAATTAATTACAATATTACATAAACTTACCATGAACACATCGTCTTCACCAATGTCTGAATCATGGAAATTGGGAAAATCACCAACACCTGAAAAAAAATTAATTCTTTAACATGCTCAAGAAATTTAGAATTTGCAAACACTGTACTTGATTCAGATAATGTATTGCAAGAAAAATTACATTATGTCTAACACATAGACAAAACTAATTCATTAAGTGCTACATCAATCTTGATTTTTATTGTTTAACTGTCATCCTATTTCAATTACACAGCACAAAGTAGTGAAGTGGTTGTTTAAACATTAAAGTCTCTTAATTTTCTTCCCTTAAAATATTACAGAAAAGATAATAATCTTAAAATAGTTAAACATAACTCACCCCGTGCACAGAAAAGCAGCATGAAAAATAAATGTGTATTGATTAGAAGTGCAGTCAATTAAGAAATTTACATTAAATGCAGGCATCAATAAAAGATGTCAAATTATTTAAGAATACCTAGACTTAATTAAATATATTCTACATAATTAAATATATTCTACAACAAAAAATAAACACATTTAAGCTAATACTGTTTTAATTTTGAATTTGCAATGAATGGGGAAACTTTTAACATAAGACTTCTTGATACTAACAACTTCAGAAAAACAAAGAAAAGAATTGGTGCAATTAAACAAATTTGGCTATTAATGGCTTCCAAAACATTTTTTTATCAGTCAACTTTCAAAGTGACTATAATTTATTCTTTAACAAGAATCAGACTGTTTTCTTAAAATATTTTTTCAACATGCTTTTGAGAAAATAGACTATAAAATGCTACATTGGATGATAACTCGTACAGACAGAAGTTTTTCATTTGGTGTCATGAGAACAACAAACAACTCATCTCCTGCTTTCAGACAGAACTAAGTATGAGTAATTAAACAATGTGATATTAAAGATTTAATTAAAGTAATAAGCGAAGTTCAAGTTATATAACATAAATCAAAGTTTCAACCAATTAAGAGAGAACAAAAGAATTTAAATTATTCTACCTAGTAATGTTAATTTTATAGACAACAATTGAAAAAGTAAAAAGGATATCCACTAATGCTACATTAATATTTGCATGCTTTGATAAAAGAATTGATCTAGATAATGTAAAAATTGCTAACTCTGACTCACTAATAGAAGCTGAATAAGGAGGAGGAAAGTACCATATTTGAATATCATTAGCAGTTTTGGTATCCTTATAATTATGAAATTTCCAATCAAATTAATGTATAAATAATATGAAGTTCACCCACAAAAACAACGCATAGATAAAACACAAAACATTTCAAATGTATTGTTATTTCTCCATATGATGTCCAAATGTTTAATTATTTAAGGCTAGCAATTTGTGGGAAAAGAAAGAGGCCAAGATATAGACATAAAACAGATTTGTTGGAACCTAAATAGCATACTAAAACATTTTAATTTTAACCAAAGTAATTCATAATACCTAGGCAAAAAGACATTATTGTGCATCTAGTCAGTCTGAACTAGCATAGTCCAGTCACAGAATAATCATGATTCTGCATATGTTAAAAGTCTCCGAGACTACAGAAAATTTACTTAACACCTACACATAAAAAGATTTTTCTTCCATGTAACATTTTATATGGATTATTATATATGCAAATGGTTCCTTTTATTCAAAATATTTTCCAACCACCCAGAAGGTCAGAACTCATAACTCTTATAAATTATTTGTAAATCTTATAAATTATTTTAAAAATTGAAAAATATTTTTGCAGATATTTTCTTATAAGCCAAAATAGCTAGAAAATATTCCAAATAAGTATCCAAAGTATGCATTAAAGATGAAACCTATAGCACAAATACATCATTTCTTATAAAAAGGCTTAATTGGATATCTGCCTATATTACAATGGCTAATAGGACAAAATTGCTGAAATTCTCCCTAACATGTTTAGAGCAGATTTTAAGTTTTTCATGCTTTTATTTTTATCCAAATAGTAATCAGAAGTACAGTTACCACAATTAAATACAGTAGCATTTTTAAAACTGGGAGAAAAAAAGTATATTCATATGCATTTCTTGAAAAACACTAATTTTTCCAGTTTTTGAACAACCTCAAAAGTTTCCAAAATTATTAAACTTATTACACATACAACTGAGTATGTCAGGAATTCAAATGTTGAACTATGGTTTTGATTTGATGGCTTTAAGAGCATTTTTTCCCACATATAAAGGTAATATCAGAAGAGATTTTTAGATAACATGATGTATATAAATGAGTTCAGAATGCAACATGAAACTTTTAGTTTCCAATAAAGATAAGCGGTTAAAAGTAAAGAAAAAACTGCTCTAAATATAATTCTGGTAGAAATGTTCATTAATTTTTTTTTTCAAATTATTTGCATGAAAACACAATGAAATATGAGTAGTGAGAGTATTATCATTATCAGAAATCTGTCAAAAATATATTTATAAAATAAGTACTTTCATGATTTTATTTGATGTTACAGTTTGTATTTAAAGGGGGGGGAGACACTAGAAATGCAAGCAGATACCCTGAATCCATCAAGAACTTTCATATTATGAAAAGAAATTCTTAAAAATTATTAAAAAAATTAATGATATTTCTTTCAAATCGACCTGAGAAGCTGATTATATTTTGTGTATGAAAATTTCTAAAAAATTAATTTTAGATGCTTAACTAAATTAAGAAAAGTAAAATTAGACAACAAGAACCTCTTCAATTACCTTCATTATGAACATAATATTTGTTGCGTCCTTTTTTAGGAAAATTTTCTTCATCCATAATGAAAGCACAAAAAATTAATGCAACATTAAAATTACAGTATATTTGTTACTTCTAACACTACATTATCAGATTTCTGACATCATATAAGGAAATATCAATAAGCAAAAATGATAGCCCACAAATAAACTAAAAGCACTTCAATTATTTGATTATAGTATCTGCTGGTTTTAATGAATTTTCAAAAATTTTAAGCAAATGCATATGCAAACTAATAGGTCAAGCAGCTCAGTCAGTTTTCTGCATTCTTCCAAGATCAAAGCAACAGTTAATTCATATTAATAAAACACTTTCTCCAAACAGTAGAAAATTCATCAGATTAAGCAATTTTGATTATTTACCAAAATACAGTTTTATCCATTAAAAACCTTTTTGCTCAAAGTTATCAGATTCAAATTATAGGCCACTTGCAAAGTTAGTAACTTGTTCAGGCCATCAGAAGTAATAATGCATGTTTTGAGATGGATTTTTTGGCATAATTTAATAGACATTATACGGATTATCCAATACACAGATTGTACAGAGTTTTTTTTTTTTTGCATAATGTCTTATCTTAAATACAAATGTAGGGGGTATGAAATATAAAAACAGAAGTTCCTCATTCAACAGACATTCAGTTAACAGGTTGGTTTAGAATGTTCTTTAGAAGTTTTGAAGCACATTTGGTTTACATACTCAATTGCAATCACAAACAACTGAACAGCTATAAGAATAAAGCCTCCTAACCCCCTTCAAATACATCCAAGATTTTTCTTTTGTCACTTGCTATTTCAAAACCTCATATAAAATTCCAGTTTCTTGGATTTCAAATCAGACTACACAGTGCATACTTAACACTGGTCAGATAATTTACATTTAACATGAAAGTATTTTTTTATAATTCATATTAAAAAAAAAAACATACCATCAGAAAGATCTTCTATAGCCATTCTGACCCCTTTGTCAAATGCTCTAGCATCAGCAGCAGTTTGGAAGGTTAGACCAAATTTCTTGTCTCCAGTACGCCAGTGATGAAAGGTAGGCATGACTTTGTTGTATTGGAAATCTTTCTTGATAGTACAACTAAGGACAACCTGCAGGCGAAAATTACTATATTAGCACTTCATTTTCATGAAAGTAAAAATAAGTATGAATTTCAAAATGCAAAAATCCGAAGTACTAATTTTTAAAAACGTTAAATAATTTAATAAGAAAACAGATTTAGATATAAGGGAGTAAATGCAACCCTATTTCAAAAATTCAGAAAATTACCCAAAGTTTTTTGTTTTTTTTTTAATATCAAAAATTAATTTGTTTCACTGCATTATTTCATACAGTTGCTAACATTTTATCAAGTCTAGCTTGTGTTTTGAAGGATGGATGTTTTAAGTTCTGGGAATTGCTGTTTATTTTTTCAGTATGATCAGCCAGGCATTTTAATATAGACAATGGCTTTTCAGTTCACCTTTCAAGTATTGGATGCGAAACTGAAGTATGGATATTAACAGGTGTTAGAGATGACTAGTTGTCGGGAGAAAGATAATGACTCACGGAATGTAAGAAATTTGGTTAAGCTGTCCAGCTATTCAATAAATTATCTCTAAAATATTTACCAAAATTAAAAATCCTAGCAATAGATTTTTGAGAAAGATTTGACAAGTATTTTCTTTTTTAACGAGAATAAATCTTTCACAGTCTGCACTGCATTTTAAAATTAGCCATATCCAAGGTTTTTTATAGGTTTTATGGTGTAATATCATCCATAATCTTAAAATTATATATTCGCTCCTAAACTTGAGGAAGATAATGGGTACATTTCACAAATCCAGAAATTTCAAATTTAAGAAAGTAAAAAAGTACAGAATTCTGGATATATCTGGATCGCAATCATCTGTGCAAAGAAAAAGGATTTGATCAGTTTTTTAAATGAAATTTAATTTACAGGTATAGATAATGAAAATGTTTATATTAATATCAAAGGATTATATGTTAAAGAATAATGTCAAAGTAACAAGAATCAAATTCAGAATATTCTTTAAAATATCAAAAACCAGTTGAAAATTAAAAGACTTCCCTTAACACCTCACGCAATTAAAAGGTTTGAAACAATAATAGGTTAACGTGGAGTCTACGGTGCCCACTTACTTCGTTCCTTTTAGGACCGTCAACTCTTTGACGCCAAGAACGGAGATGAGAGAACATTTGTTTTGGTTGTGCAATGATGCTTTTAATGAGTAACATGCGCGGAAATTAATCTTTTCATCAGTATTTTGAGCATCGCACTATATTGCTCCTTGTTTCGAATGGACTGTTTTGTTCATCTCTTTGATATGATTGGTCGATTCATTCGAATTTGAATAAAATTTTGTTTGGAATATTGGTTCAGTACTGTGTATGTTATTGTGCGTTTTGTTTCTCAATGAATGAGCAAAGCTACGAGTATTCAGCTGAAAGCAAAGCAGCTGATGTTTTTTTAAGTTAAAAAAATTCGCCCAGTACACACTTGAAATGCCACAGGCATTGCTTGCGGAAATACTCATTTTCAGAATTTTTTTTAAAAAACCTAGATTCCTAACATTCAATGAAAAAGCGTAGCTACTAGCTTCCTGCTATGCTTAAAGCAAAGCCGCTGATGTTTTTTTTTTAATTAAAAAATTTACCTGGTACACACTTGAAATGCTGCAGACATTGCATGCTCAATATCTCCTTTTCAGGTCACGCATGCGCAAGAGAGCAATTAAAAGCATAATGCACATCCAAAACAGTATTTGACGACGGCAAATGAAATTGTGCCAAGAAAAATAGGTGATAAGCAGGCCGGAACCATAGACTCCAGGTTTACCCAATCATATTTGATAAAATCATAATTACCGACTGATCAGCTAATCTCTTTCCATATATTAGATATTCTACTTTATCATCTTCACCGGACACTGACCCTTTACAAACAGAAACATAGCTCAAACCACCAGCTCCCATTGGTACCCAGCCACCAGTCGAGTCATCCCGGGTCATAACCTGGGCACGCACTCGCACCAGATAGTTCCCACTGAAAAACAGAAGAATATGCATATTTGTGTATATTTCAAAAACATTTAAAGGAATTAATAAAAACTATACATTAAAAAAAATTCAGGAGTAGGTATAAGAGTTTTTATTTTCATAGTTAACTCATATTTTAGACTTAAAAAGAAAATTAGCAGCAATTGCTCCTGTGTTTTTAACATTAAAGAATAAATATAAGTAATTGAAAATTTCATTACGTAGAAAATTTTTTATAAATGATGGAAGGAAATTTAAATTTACACAATTGAAATCCAGCATAGAAAATAATCACAATCAATATAATATTCATAAATTTTATTTCTGGAAGTAACATATGCATAGCTATCAAAATAATAAAACTGATGAATTATTTCCTCAAAATTTGCTTCATATCGAGATTTCAATTGAAGATTTTAAGCAGCCAACTGTTCTTATTAAAATTTCTCTTACAGAAAAAGTAAGTTCAGGTTTTTTTTAAATTTATTTTTACAACATCAGACTTGTTCATAAGCATCAAGATCTTTTATTTAAAAGTTTATTTCTCAAAAATTTAATTAATTTTATTTTAAAATCTGGCAAAGGAAATGACATAAGCAAGAGATTCTACATTTTCTAATATCCAATGACAGGCAACTGTGATAGTTTTAATATATAAATCACCATCATAATCAACCAATAAATCTGTTCAACTATACAAATAAAATTCAATTTTAGTAGTTCAGAGAAACAGAAAAATATATAAAACAGGAATTTCTCTGATTACCTGTATTAGCAATGTAATCCATATAAACAATTCTTAATTTACAATAATTTTCTCTTCTCTGGTAAAACAATGCTGTGAATTTAAAGAGGCACCACAGACTTCAAAGCCTTTAATCTATTACTGCAGTTTTCAGTAAAGGAGGAAATAAATACGAAGAAAAAATAGACAATAAAACTTCTATAAAAAGGACCGTCTGCTTAGTTTTTATAATCAAATTTCTCATAAAAATCATTAGTTTCTCCTTCACTGTAAAAAACAGTTTTTCTATTCACTTATTTACAGTTATTCTGTTCTTTTAATCATTTTTAACAAGGATACACATACTGGCATATACCTATGTTACAGATAAAACTTGTTTTACAAGTAAATTGTAAGAAATTATGATAGAAGGATTATTTTCCTACCAGAAAAAATAACAATAGATTAAAAATAGTTGCCTAATTTGAAAGTAGTTATGGCTCAAGATTTTAAAATAATGTTGAAAATATTTTGTAACTCAGCCAGCAATCGTAGTTCAAAATTCATTTATCATACTTTTAAATCGAAACACTTTGTTGGTTTTGAAAATAGCAGGTTTGTGCCTAGGCCCAATGGAGAAGAACCAATTTTATAAACCAGTTGTAAATTATGTTACTGTACTGAAAAAAGTACAGTAACATAAAAACCAATTCAACATTGAAAACAGAAAAAATATCCTTCCATAATTTAAAGCAGAAGAATTGCAGCTGAAATTTTCTAATCAAAATCACAAACAATAAAAATGTTTACTTTCTTCAATCTAGTGACAAGATACATATCATTTACATCATACACATGTTAAGAAAATAACCACAAGAATGTCATGAAGCTACTATTAACCACACCACAAAAAAACCAATGTAATAAATTAATCGCATTACACAAAATTATATTAAAACTTTCTCAAAATTCTCAACACCATTATTTATTAACTACTATTTTTTTTAACATTATCCATAGTAATTTCTAAAGCATACATTCAGATAATACCTTCGGCACCTATAGTATCCGAGAAGAATGTGTAGAAAAATTTTAGGGCTTTTTACTTTCCTATCCATCCGATTTGAAGAGACCAATATTTCTTTGAATTTCTTCTCTTCATTTAAAACACATGACTATAATTTATATCACTGATTTCAAAATTTGAACCAGTTTGAATATGTAAAAATAATAAATGCATAAAATGACAAAAATACTCTTGAAAACATTCATTTTAGTTCAGAAACCTTCAAGTTTAGTTCAGTTATATTAGCATCCTGATTTTCAGCTTTACAAGAGCCATTTTGGGATAGAACTACAGGGATGAGATTGGCAAAAAAGCAAAAAGACTGAAATCATACACGAGCAAAAAATTTGTACCATAATTTATATGTGAAAGATGTTTTAAGAAATAAAACATCAGAACATGCAACATGATGAAAATATCCCACTATAATAATTATTTATAATTCAGTAAGTATAAATAAGAATATTAAATTATTATTAAATCATTTGCATTAAAAGTTAACAAACAAGTTTAACACATCATCAGGGGCATCAGAAAATACAAAATTAGACATTAAAACATATTTACCACCTGAACATCACCGAGATGCAACATTCACCCAATAGCCTTTTGATAAAAGTTAGCTCAAAAAATAAATAAAAAATAAGGACAAATAATTTCTTTTACTTCATGCAATTGTGTAAAGTGTATTAGCTCTTTATAAATTATAAAAATGTATCATATACTGAATTCTGTTTTATTTCTTTTATTTTTATACATTTTAACAGCACAATGATTTTGCACCTTCTAAAGTGAGAGGGGTCAGTTGTAATGACAGATTCATTTAGCATTATTGTTATTTGAAACATTTCCTTAATTGTTAAAGTGGTTTTCTTTCGTTTTGTTATTTGTGTGACTTTTGTTGGTAACAGATCTCCATTAACATGCTTCACCCCTTGTTTTGGAGGGCTCCTATCTTTGACAGATTTTTCTTCAATAAAGGATGTGTTTGTATCCTCTGCAAGTTTATTTTCAGTAGAGGCAAAAGTTTTTGCAGTCTTCATTAGTATCTCTTTGTTTATTACTGGCATAGTTGTCGGGACTACATTATCTCTAGAATGTCTAGGTAAATCATCGGTTTTTTATTTTGAGAAGATTTTTTTTTTATGTCTTATTCTCTTCTTTTTTTGCTGCATTTGCACACAGCTTTTTAGCTACCACTTTTGACAGGAGTTTTTCCCTTTTTTGATGTAGTTTATTTGTTTTTGTTCCTTTTTTTTATTTCTTTATCTTGGTATGTCCTACAAGATGACCTTAAGTTTTCAACTAATTTTTTTTCAACATGTTCATGCAATTTTTTTTTTTGCAAAATATGCCACAGAGGTTTTGTTTTCTGCAAAAAGGTGATATTTAATACTTTGAATGGCACTGAATGTTAGAATGTTCATCCTTGTAGAGCTTGCTGATACAATGTTGATTCTTCAGTAGAGGATGAAACAGCTAGTTTCCTAGCCGGTGGAGTTCAGCCGCACTGTTGAGCATATTTTCCCAGAATTTTCTTTCAAAAACAGAAGATAGAAGGGTTTCTTTTCTTGCTGTTAAAGCGGAATTTTCGGAAGAAAGGGAAAGTTTTTGCGGCGGGAGAAAAAAAAAAAAAAAAAAAAAAGAAAAAAAGGAAAACCCAAAAAAAAATTTAAAAAAAAAAAAAAACGGAATTTTGAGAGAACATTTCTCCAAAATAACAAAAAAGCGGAAATTTGCAAAAAACGGAAGAATCTCATCCCTTGAACTAGCAATTCCGAGTCGAGGTCACACACATTATTAAATGTAATTTAAAATCAATTCTGTACAGTTTGGGAAAACCTTGCAGGATAAAGCAAATATGAGTACCACAATGAAGAATTTTTGTTTTATTTATAAAATTATCCACATGGAAAACATTTCATTTAAAATTAAAATGTTTACTGATATTATTTAAATTACAGAAAAAGAAAATTTTAAAAGCCACAAATTCCTTTTCTTGCAGCAATATTTACACATTTTCATAAATATAAAATTGCAAAAACAAAATAATAAACTTTAGCAGCACAACAAAATCAAACACAGACAAAAGATAATTTGACAAGCTGATTGTTTTCTTCAATATCACTAGGTTTTGTTTTTTTTTAAATAGTAAACCAAAATATGTCAGAAGTATTCTTTTTTATGCTTTTGTAATACCTCTAAATAATTTTCAATATGACTTAACTAAGTGCATGCATTAGGCAAATAAAAGTTTCCAAGCTTAGAAAACATCTACATTAAGAATCTTTTAACTAAATCTAAAAACAAAAAAATCAGTTCGAGCAATGCAGATAAACTCAATAAATGTTAGTTTGAATAATATAGTAAATTAAATAAATGGTGCATATCCTCATGTACCTAAATATCAAGAAAGCAAGATTTTGAAACAATTTTCCAGCCCAAAGTATTGAAATTTTGAAATAGCAGATATTTCATTTTTTTTTATTTCAAGAAATATCTATAACTCAGATAAAAGCTCTTCTAAAAGTGTAAGAAACAAAAAACACAGCACCATACCAATACAGATCTAGAACATCTATATATTTTAATTACATATACTGTTTTGTATGTACCAAAATTGAAAACAATGATAAGAAATATTAAAAGAATTTTAAAGTAAATGCCAGTGATTACTCTTTATTGACCTTAAGGATATAATCCTATTTGATTTGCTAAATTATACACACCCAAAAAAATAGTTTTGAAAATGAAGGTATGAGGCAATTTGAATGAATGACCAAAAAAAGCATATTTGAAACAAAAATATTTCATGATATTCATAAAACATAATTCGAAATTTCGTTTTTTCTTCTGATTATAAAGTATTTCGACAAGCTACAGATTTCTCAAAAAACCGCTTTTACAGAATGTTATTACTCCAGATTGTATGTTTTTACTATGAATTAGTTTTCTCTTACAATTAATTTTCTATTTAAAAATAAATCATGAAATAGAGAAATACACTGAAGTACAACAAACTTAAAAAAAAATTATATTCAACAAAGAATCTAATGAGTTCGGTTCAATGCCCAAAAATAAACAGAACCAAATAAAAAAAATTATTTACCGAAATAACATTTAAAATATATTCGCTATAAACATTCCAGAATTTCTTACTACGATTTTATAATAATGTTCATAAAAATACAACGCGAAGGTAAACTAATTCGCGCTATTATAGCGCTTAAGGGAAATAAACATTGGATGATGAAAAATATTCGTAAAAATAATTCATTATTATAAATGCTAGCATTTATTAATATAGAAAAAATTCGACTTTTTGATACGAAGACAAATTTTTTCATAATTACATTACACATATACGATACAATAAATCAGTAAAAATATAAAAGATATTACACATCAAACTAAATAAAATGAATAAAAATCTTACTCTTACTTCACCATAAATTTACAAAAGTTAATCAGGATGTACACATAATATCAATGAGATATAATTATTTCAAGAGATCTCACATCCGCTCTAGAGCATACACCAGCTTACCCCACACCGTAAAGTCACTCTCATTCATTCACAAACTTTCGTCCATTGACAAAAATCAATTTGACCTCAATAACATCGCGACCTTCGAGTAAAATGGAATAATTGAAATTTACTTTAGAATAGAATTTCAGACACACATTACATCAAAAATAATCTAAGCAATCATGAAAAAATTCTTAGGAATTAAATAAAACCTTACACAAGTAAATGAAATACAGCCACAGGGCATAAGTTAAATGCTTCAGCGTCACTTGTACGTTAAGCCTATTCAGTACTATATTTCACTAGAATTATAGAAAGAATTTAAAATCAGACTTACTCTTCGTGGCTACCTTCCATCGTTTTTTATCTGATCTTGGCCCATTTTATGATGATTTGGATGAAAAACGTGGCCACGACTCGCAAACCCCTCACAAATTTTCCATAGGCCTAACCATCCAAAACGGTACGTATGTATCCTTAACTTCAACAACACAAGAAACGGACCGCAGTGCAGCGTGTCTCCTTCCGCGAGGTAAAGAGTTTCGTCGAAAAAGGTCCTCGGAAAGATTCTTTCGGGCGATTTCTTTCGAATTTTTGTAGAATATCGATGAAAGCAGCAACTTAGGAAAATATTTCCCATAAAAACAAAAGTCTTTTACTTGATCTTGTAGAGAATAACATCATTGTTTTCGATTGTACAACTGCCGCGCTCTTGTTCAATTTTATTCCTTGTATCAGTATTAGGGTTGAATCTGACAGTAAATATTACAAGTTAATAATCGTGAATTGTAAAAAGTATCTCTGAAATTCACTGAACACTATGGAAGTCCTCTGAATTCTCTTTCGATAGCGAAGCACCTAAATCTAAAACAAAAAAATTGATCCAACCCGATTCACAGTCGTTGACGCTGAAACGAAGGGAGACTATTCTATTCAGCTTTTTCGGGTGGGCGCTCCACTGCCTGCAGACGCGGTTCTACCCATGTGGATGATAGGGATTGTTGCAGGTTTTGTTTTGTTTTTTAATGTCGGTCTATACTACAGTTTTCTTTTTTCTCAGGAAATGAATGTTCAGAAATATATTGCCGTTTCATTCATTTCAGACGTGAGATTTTTATTCATAAAAATATAAATATTCCATTCTTAACGGAAAATAGTCCAGGTTTAGTTTCGGAATCAGTTGCATGAATCAACAGGTTTCGATATATTCTTTAAACCAATTTGTTGTAAAAATTGTTAATTTTAATCAATAAATAGTGTTGTTTGCTCGAATACATATAAATTAAAAAAGGAAATAATACCCAATCGTCATACAGGAATATGAAAATCATTAGCATTAAGATATAATATGATATAAAATGAATTTTACGGTGCATCTTATGTGCAATTCTGAAATTATTGGAATCTTATTTGGTGTTTTTTTCCTACGAATTTTTTTGGTGAAATATATCGTGTTTTGATGACAAAAAATGTTTTAGCTCTATTACCAAATTTTTTAATGTGTAACAGCGAAGATAATAAGAATATGTTGCAATCTCAAGCAGCACAATTGTATTGTACAGAACGCCGCCCTGTGCCTGATGCCATTACGGCAACAGAACCGGTGATTGTATTGTACTGCAATTTTTAGCCTATAAAAAAAAGCATGATTTTTTTTAATTTGCCATTTCTGATAACGAAAAGAATTTTTAGTTAAAATTGGCCCTCCGCTCCATAACTTCCTGCAGGTTATTTTGTTACACTTAACGTAATCAAAACACAGTATAAATTCATAATTATTTTTCATTTGAAGAGAAACGAAATAGTGACTGGCATTAGTTTTTCTTTATTTTTATTAATTTGTCTTTTTTCTACGGCATGCTATTTACACTCATAAAAGCATATATATGCTTATGATTTGAAAAATAACTCCCTAATTTTTTATGCATTAGGAATTTTCACACACATAGCTGAACAAAAATCACATGTTCCTTAACTTTCCAATTCATCGAAACGTTAAAAATTTATTAACGACTTTTACAGAATAATCGTTAGCGATATATATTCCCCCTAAGCCCGACCAATACCTTTCTGAATAATTTTAGGCAGTTTATTTTGCTTTAATAATGTAAATTTAAGGGAAGATATAATATTACTCCATTGTTTCAAAATTATTGTATAATCTAGTGCAACAGCTGTATTGTAATGAATGAGACATATGACTATTTTTTATTATTATAGTTCTGCGACACTCATTACATGATGTTAGATTAGACATTAGATGCTTATGGATTTTGGTTTAGTTAGATTAACACGTCGTTTTAAAACTGCGTTAGAGCTATTTTGGGACGGATCTCGTAATTTTCAACGTGGCCAAATATTGAAGACGACATATAAGCGGCATTCCATCTCCAAACTTCCACACCACACCCGCGAGCGGATACACGAACTTCGGAATTTCTTTCTTCCGCTTCTATATTAGAATCTGGTTATATGAAAGCAGATTCTAAGATATTGATCAGCACCAATTTGACTCTTATTCCACAGGTTCCCAACCTTTTTTTCACTCGCGTACTCTTTGATTATTTTTTTTATTTTTGATTACCCCCTTCTGTTATATCCCCTCCCAACCATCCCATAGCACAACATTTTTTTAAGAATAATAACTCCAAGGTCTTAGGTTAGCTTAAGGGTCAAACATCTCTAACGTATTTAATAAAATATGTAGGATTTATTTTTGAATTGACATTTTATTCCATTTTTTAAAATAGTATTAATTCAACACCAAAACAAATGAAAACAGCATTGACATAATTTCGCATCATTTTATGATGAGAGCTAACATTGACTCAATTACTAGCAGTGACGGTTTTTCGCACAGGCGTTTGAGGTGCTCGCCTCGTGCCTCGAGGATCCAGGGGGGCTCAAAACGCTCAAAATCCATTCCACGTACACAGTAATGCTAAGCTGACGACAAATTAGCGAGTTTGTATAGAGGTAGGGGGCCTAAAAATCTATTCGATGTACACCGTAGTGCTAAGCCGACATCGAATTTGTGACACTAGGTAGGGAGCCTATAGTCTCATATTAACAAAATCCGCCACGGAAATAATAGATATTAATCTACTTCTTCCCTTTTCTTATTTCATTAATTGGCTTTCGAACTCGTACAATTTTCACATTCATTTTTCATATTAACTTGGGAAAACGAAATTCTAGAATATTCTTATGTTTTGTGTTTTCCGCCATTACCAAGACCACTTCCGCGTACCCCCAGGGATACGCGTACCACAGGTTGGGAACTTTTTCCTTACTCCATTTCCAGATGACATGTATGAATTGTTTTTACGATCACACTGCCGTAATACATTGCAGACAGGAAAGTCATGGAATGTATCCAAAAATAAAGAAAAGAATCTCCTTATATTTCGAACCTCTAATGCAGTGTTTTCCGAACTTTTTTGTGCTACGCCCCACCCAAGCCTTTCTAAAATTCCCTTATACCCCATAATTTTTTAGTATTCAAAAACTGAATCATTCACTGAAGAAACTTAAATTATAGGTTTGGGGAAGAAATCACTAGGAAATTGTCTCACTCGCCACTGAATGCACTGATCTAGCTCGAATAGCGACTGAGATTCGCCATAAGGTTGTGGAGGTTTGCACTCGGCGGAGGAGAATAAATTTCCGTAGTTTCACCATTTTTTTTCAGAAAGCTACTGGAATTAAAAACTTTTATTATATATTTTTGAAAATTACTCAGTGAGTAGATCCTTAAGGAAAATGTCCCATTTCGATCTAACAATTTAAGTGTACTAGTTAAATCACACTAGGGTTGCTTTTAAACTCTGAACGAGTCCATTTTAAAATTGCCCCCCTGTGGAGCGTTGGCCCGACGTTGGGGAACACTGCTAACCCAAAACATCATAGCACGATGGTGTTTTAGACTTATTTTGTCTGTCTTGTCTTCGTCTGACTTGAATGCATAAGCCGTTGCGTTCTGTGCGTAACGATTTTTACATCACGCAATTTACGGAAAGAATGCTAACTTATAAACATTATCAGGTTAATTGAAGCGAAAGTGAAAATTCTGCTTTAGAATTAATTTCCAAGAAAGCAATTTTTTATACAACGTCAACATTGGCAAAAGCACGCGAGCGAAAGATTTGATTAAACAATAAATTTGGCTTGAATTTCATTACAACAACAAAATGCGTCGTCACAAATTGTGTTTAAAACTAATTTTAAAACATTTATTAAAATTAGAGAGAAAAATTGCACGGAAATAAAATTGATATAACTGAGAAGCTAATTTTTTGAATTTTTTTTATCGTGATTTAAAAATGGTTTCTATGTGGTTATACTCCGAAGTTATTAATCCTTTAATTGGTTTAACCGTACGCCATACAAGCTTCGAATTATTGCAATTTTAAACTTAGAAACTAAAACAAAGCCGTTCACAGATGCTTTAATTCGATACAAAAATTTCATGGAATCCATAAACATTTCAACTGTCCTTTTAGGTTTTCAATCGAACTAAAATGACAATGTATTCCCAAAATAGAAGGTGTCATCTAATTAGATAGTTGAGAAAACAAACCAGTTAAGGGGTTAAGGAAAAACGCCAAAGTTTCGACTAATTTTTAATTAATTAAAACTCAAATTAAAATTTTGGAAAAAACTTTTTTTAGTGAGCACCTACTTCCCAAGAAGTAACTACCTGCCAAATTGGGTAGCTCTAAGTCCAACGGTCTGCCTTGTTTAGTTTAGTTTAATTTAGTTATATTAACGTCCAGTTTTGAAGCAACGCGAGGGCTGTTTTGGGACGGACCTCGTAATTTTGAACCACGGTCAGATGACGAGGACGACGCCTGAGCTGGCACCCCTCTCCAAACTTCCACGCCACATCAACGGGAGCACGTTTGCCCACTACGTATGATTTAGCGTGCAGCAGGCCCCATACGCGGCGGATCTTCAGTGGAATCGGGTTTCGAACCTGGAGCCCTCTGGCCCCAAAGTCGAGACCTTACTACTAGGCTACCGCTGCCCCGGTCCGCCTTGTAGAGCATTGCATTCTGTCTTAACGCGCACAATTTTTACACCACGCAGTTCACAGAAAGTATGCCAGCCTAAAAAAATTAGCATGTTGAAAACCCATCCAGTCTGAAAACATGGCAAATTGAATGACAGGATCACCACATATAATAATACGGACCCTGAGAACCATGCAAAACAGACCCCATTACGAGCGTCTCTTTCACGGAGACCTCTCATGGAGGTACGTCACGTCATCGGCGATGGGACCTTTAAACAGTCACAATATCATTAATACGCCGCCATCTATTTTAATATACGGCAGCTTCACATCCTCGTAGTCGAGGCGGGCTCCTGGCGAAGAGCTTTGAGTTGTATCATTACAGTTAGTCATTAATCATTACATGAATGTCTCGAACCCAGTTTAATGAAATTAGTATGTTTGAATATAATTAAATATTAAATACCAATATTCAGCATTCAGTTTAATAAAATTCTATGGTTAAACTGAAAGCCTTCTGTAGGCGTAAGCCGCATGGAAACATATTGAGTCATTCAGTCACCGGTGATTCGGCCGCTCTATGTACTGTTACGAGTTGTCAATGTAGTAATAACGATAAGCCTACAATCACCTAATTCGAATCGGTAGCGGTAGGGGCGGCTAGTGCATAGGTACTGCAGAACTCCAGGACCCCAACTTTCTTCAGCATACAAATTTAAGCAATAATTTAATTAATTTTTATGTGATATATATAAATCCATCAACAATATAATAACATTCTTTAAGCGCTTTCAATTTTTAAGGGAAACGCAACGTTTTGCTCCACAGTTTGAGAAGGAAAGATGCTGTCAGAAGAGCAGTATCAATTTTTGACGTTGCGCACGCGCAGTAACAGCGCATTCGTTCCTCTCTAGAGCAGTGGTGCGCAAATCGTTGGGTCTCGACCCCTTTGGGGATCGCTAAATTCAAAGAAATTTATTTGAAAATAAAAAATATAAGGCTTTTCTTCAAAAACCATAGTTGCGATCCCTCTGGGGGTCGCGTCAAAATTTCACGCAAAGTGAGGGGTCGGAAATGAAAAAAGTTTGAGCACCACTGCTCTAGAGTTTGTGATAGCAAGAAGCTAGGGGCCGTTCAAATATTACGTAAGCATGTTTTTGGTAATTTTTGACCCCCTCCCCCCTTGTCAGCATCATTCGTTCAGTTGCTGATTCCCTTCCCCAGGAATTCTTCCTCATGTTAGTTTTCTTCGCATCACGTATCTTGTTTTTTTTGATACATGTGGTAAACAAAGCTTTATGACTATACTTTCGATTTATGGTATTCAACGTCTGGGGAAACAAAAAAAGTATGTTTTCTTAGCACTTCTCGAGAAAATCAAGGACTTTTTTTTCAAAATTAAGCACTTTTAAGGTGATTAAAAATGGTTTTCAAATTTAAACACTTTTCATGACGCTACGCACTCTGTGATTTATCGTGCAACAGGCCGATATACACGACGGATCTTCAGTGGAATCGGGTTTCCGGAGAACCCTTCGACCCCGAAACCTAAGCCTTACCACTACACTGCGACCGATAATTCAAAACGGCAACAAACTAGATAAATGAAATTTGCAAATAGTTTTATCAAATCTAGGAGTGTATTAAATTTTGTATCAAATCCATCAAAGGACTGACTTTCGGTCGATATGTCTATTCAAGTTTATGTGAATAAAATAACTCAAAAACGCAATAAGCTGGATGCATGAATTTTAGTATGTGATCTTTACACACAAAGTGTAAATCAGTGTCAAAATGTGGACCAAATCGGTTCAGGAAAAGAGTTAACCGTTCCAAAATGCATACTTGTTTCTCCTCATTGTATGACTAACAAGGGAAGGGCAAGACTTGGGAAATTCAGTTTGGGATGAGACTTGGTATATTAATAGTAGACCTTTAGAGTGTTCATATCGTAACTCCCCCCTTTCAGGCGCAGTAAGTGCAAGTGGATGCATACGTAATTTCACCGCTTCCTCACACCTTTAAATTCAAATTTAATGGAAAAGCATAGGTTTGGGAGGGGGCTAATGGCATCTCCTTGTAGAATGTATATAGCAG
>BGPR01000024.1:517353-528187 GCA_013235015.1 Araneus ventricosus
AAAATTTTAGAACGGCGAATATGCCTACAATAAATGTGCGAACACCAATGGGTCTTTTATATATATTTTTAAATGATTTATTATGGGAAGCTTAGTGGCCACTTAGTTCACAGTCAGGAGAAAATAAAGAAACGCTTCATTGTTAAAAATGACTTATTCGTTTAAAAAACCGTTTCAGCAATTTTAGCAAATAAAACATGAATTTTGTGTACAAAAAATGGTAAAGATTCTCGATAATTCGTCAAAACCTAGAAAACTGAAATAAAATTTCCCGTTTTATTGCCTAAATTTTCTAATTTCAAAATCGTCTTTTTAATCAATGAATGGCTTTACCTAACAAAAACTGAAAATTCCGTATGTGAGTCTTTTAAATTCTGTTGATAAAGAAAGATTTCTGCGAAATAATAATAATAATAAAAATACTAGCTGACCTTTACGAGTACAAAGCAGCAGCATGACATTTTGGGGTTGTCAGCCAGTATCTTCCCTTTATCTTCATAGGAGATGTGTAAAAGAAAGACTTTTTAAAAATAAGGAAAAGAAAAAGAAAGAAAGAAACAATGGACCAGCGGGTGTGTTCTATCCTGTACTTTCTCACATACTTGCACAATAAGACTCATTTTTACTTTCTCGTATACGAAGTATACAAAAGAAAGTATTGTAATCGTCAAAAAATTCGAACTCGAGATTTTGATGAATTCCCACGTTTTAGACTACCCTGAGTCCGAAAAACACAATTTTGGAATTATGTCTGTGTGTCTGTCTGTCTGTGAACACGATAACTCGAAAACTATTAGAGCTACGGGGATGAAATTTGGTATGTGGTCTTTAAACATAATTTGTAGGTATCTATCAAATTTTGGACAAAATTCGTCAACGGGAACTCTGTCTGTCTGTATGTCCGCGGTCATGTGAACGCTATAACTCAAAAAGTTGAATAGCTAGATGGATAAAATTTCATACACAGTTTTATCGTCATAAATGTAGGTCCGTAAAAAATTTTGGGCCAAATCCGTCAAAAGGTTGACTGTCTGTCGGTCTGTATAATCGCATTTCCAACGAATCCGCTATCTCCACGCGCATGCGTACTGGACGCAATCTCCTGTGCACGATATTTATTGACTCTTGCTTGGCCCTTTTCTTCATCCGATTCTCCATGCGCATGCGTACTGGTAGCAATCTGTGCACGCGGAAGTTATTATGTGACTTAGTACTGAGCTAGCAAGAGTAGAAATCGGTACGCATTTAATCGGACGCATCTCTTTGAATTTGATTCTTTACCTAAATATTTTCTGATAGTCATTGAATCCTGGGTTACAATAGGTTCGAATTTTTTTTATCCACGCGGGGGGAGGGGAAACGGCACCTTTTTCGAGAAGTATACGAGAAAGTTTAGGGGAGACCACTCCCGCTGGTTATGTTTAGCTTTCCAATATAGAGAAGAGAATCGAGCATACATTTCGGATCTTTCCCCTTTTACCAACTGGCTCCGAAATTTAACACAAATCTACAATATGGGTGTCAAGACCAATTACCAATATTCATTCATTTGGTTTTTGTTTTATTTTCGTGTTATCGTGTTTACTAAGGTGACCAATCGCCTTGCTTTAGGGAGGACAATCCTTCTTTTGTAAGTTCTGTCCTCCTTCCAAAAGTGTCCTCCTACATGTCCTTCTTTTTGATATTTGAAGACTATTCTGTAAATCTCCGTATTCGATCGACGCCGAACTGATCCGTTGCGTTGATGTGGCTTATTTGTGTTAGACATGACGATGGAAATTCCCTGCATCAGACTTTCCCTATTCAATTGAAAATTACTCATTTAAATAATAATTAATAGGCATGTAAGCATAATTACATCATAAAATGTTACAAATGTTTTTGTATGTATTTATCATATTTTAGTGTAACGTGTATTATTGTTGCAATGAATAAATGTTTTACGATATTTTTTTTCCTTCAATTTATTTATGTCCTCCTTTTCATTGTAAAAAAGTTGGTAACCTTATGTTTACATACACAGGGACGGTCAAACACAGAGATAGCACACCCTTTGACGGATTTAGTCCCAAATTTGACATAGATCTACAATTTAAATGTTAAGATTGTATACTAAAATTTACCTATCTAATTTGTTGCAGTTTTAAGTTATCGTTTTCATATACATGCAAATAGACCGATCAACAGACATGTAACCCTTTGATAGATTTGATCCAAAATTTGATACATATTTACAATTCTAGTAATAAAACCATATGCAGTGGCGTAGATAAAGAAGGAAGGAGGGGGCGGTCTACCCCAGGCGACAAGATCAGACATCCAAGGAAACGATTTTATAAAAGAAACGACACTAGCACGATAATTGTATACATAAAAATAACTAACGCAATTAATTCGTACTTTTTGCCTTTTGTCGATAAATTGCCGACATATGAAAGAAAGACTGGTGATGAACGCGCGGTTTCGCAACCTATCTACCTACACAGAATCGAGAGCGCCAAACGCCGAATTACATATATATATATATATATATATATATATATATATATATATATATATAAAGCAATGCTCGTATGTATGTGTCTTATAGACTAAAAAAGAACTGGACCGATTTACGATTACCGATTTTTTTGAAAAATGATCTGCGTTGTCGTGGGAAGGTTTAAAGCTATTGAAATCGTCGACCTGACCATTAGAAACAAAGTTAGGGACCTAATAATATTTTAATGTTTGGCTACCGTTGGCGATGGTTGCGAAAACGATTGGCCCAACTTCTTCCTAACACGGGCACAGGGTTGCGTTTTGCAAACGGGGTTGTTTTTCGGCGTCGCGTCGAATCACAAATTTTTGCAAATATATTTCATTGGAAATTCAAGTGATCAAGTAATTCGATACACACACATCAAAACACACGTATGAACACTGCCTTTTGTATATAGATAGATATCTAATTTCAAATAAACACAATAAATGATATCAAACTTTCAATTGTGTTCCTTTAATCTATATATATTTTCAAACTAGCAATAGCAAAAGTATTGCAGGGTTCAGCTAGTTGCTAATAAAATGGTTTTTTTCTGGGATTTGTTTATTTTTATTTCGATGTTTATATGCCCTATGCACCTGTAAAGGAAGGATGGCATGTTGCAAATTCGGCCCGGGGTGTAAAAATTGCAGTTTCGCCACTGACCATATGTCAAATTTCTTATATATAGTTTTAAGTTTTTGAGGTACTGTGTTCACATGCACACGGAAGCGAGGACAGACAGACTTACCGTCGAAGGATTTTTTTTTCAAAACTGGATAGATATCTATAATTTTGATGTAAAGACAGTATACACAAAATTTTATCCACTTAGCTTGTGTTCTTTTTGAGTTATTGTATTTACAAACAAATAGCTAGATATACTGTTCAGCAACGGATTCCGAGACTACCACTTTTGGACGATTTTACAGCGGAAAGGGGTGTCAGGCAATGAGTCATATGAGCGCATTTCTGGAGTTCTTTGTTAGATCACGTTCAGTAAAATGTAAACACCACCCTTCCATTCTTCACTTTCCCCCAATTTTGATGAAAATAACTCCGCCTGGCGCATGCGCAAAAGCGCGGGGGGTTTCCGAATCCGTTGCTAAACAATAGCTTGTGTTCTTTCTGAGTTATTGTATTTACAAGCAAATAGACAGATATACTGTTCAGCAACAGATTCCGAGACTACCACTTTTGGACGATTTTACACAGGAAAGGAGTGTCAGGCAATGAGTCATATGAGCGCATTTTTGGAGTTCTTTGTTAGATCACGCTCAGTAAAATGTAAACACAACCCTTCCATTCTTCACTTTCCCTCTAGTTTGATGAAAATAACCCGACCGGCGCATGCGGAAAAACCGCGGAGGGATTCCTAATCCGTTGCTAAACAATAATTTGAAAAATATGTTTTTCCCCCGGATCTCAATGAGATCTAAAACGTAGAGACTCATCAAAATCTCTAGGTCAAACTTTTTTGACTATTACTATTATTTCTCTTTGTATTGCGTATCGAATACATAAAAAATTAATTTACATGTGTTCTTTCACGGGTCATACACACAGATGCTTGTTTCTTTCAATTGAAATGTTTAGTTTTAACAAACTACTCATCATTTAAGAACAAAATCTCTATCGCGATCATCGCTATAGTCAATGAAAATTCAAGTTACCAATATTTCGAAAGCTACAATAGACTTCATCACGATTGAATGACGTCATACCCATCTTCTGGCTAGGGAAAGACCTGCGTAAAATGGAATTATTTTCGTTTTAAATGCAGAGTTTTATTGGACAAAACATCGATTATTGATCTTAAAAACTTAATACAGCTCACATATAAAAAATTTCTTAATTACTCAAAGGTCAGATTCAAGATTTCTTAAGTAAGTGCAATAACAGATTTATCCGGAAGCGTAGTATCTGTTCGCCAGGTTATCACGTTGACGGCGGTTGCTATAGAAACAGGTTATCGTAAGCGAAATCCATTTCGAGTAGGTAGACAAGTTTGTGACATTGGCGCACTTATCTCCAAATGGGAGGAACGTGCAATTGCGGAGAAACCGAGAAGACGAATGATCAACTACCGCCGCAAACTGGCCCAAAAATAAAATAAAACCCTTATTTCTGTAGGATTCCTCCTATTCGAAATGGATCTTCCCTAATATAACCAGTTGCTATAGCGACCGCCGTCAACTAGACATCTTGGTGAACGGAGTTCTCGTTGCGGACAGACAGTACGAACTCGGCTGAGATTTTCACCCTTCCTACATCATATCACTCGCTGGTTCGAATCCAATCAAAACTACCGTATAGTTATTTATAGTTATTGTGCTCACAAGATAACATTGTCATGGTCCATTGCGATAGGTAGTACGAAAGGTCGACGAATTTGGACCGCATGGACAATTTTTAATGTATAGTGATGGAGAAGTAGTTTTCATGAAAAACAAGTAGAAGAATTTTTGTAGCTTATTTATCTTCAGAAGAGTGTAATTGGCTTTTTCCTTTAAGCACAATTAGAGCGAAAATGTTTTTTTATTCTCAAATTCACACCAGTGCAAAATGAATGAACCCAATTATGACATTTTATGCACTGTATCACTTCCTCTTTTCCCTTTTTTGATATGTATTCTAAGTTTTTATACTTCTTGTTCCAGCATTTGATGGCTTTAGTGTCCTTTTATTGTTTTCTTTGTTTCGACTTGTTCCAATCCTAATTTATGAGGGATTTAATCCGAATTTAGGGGTGAAAAACTGCTTTCTGAGCTACTTCTGTAGTTTACAATAATAACCCCATTGATTTAAATGGTTCAGCTGAGCAACTGTTTTGGTCCAATCTAGGTAACTTTTGGACAACTACAAAAAAAAATTCCTTTAATCTGATTTTTAAACTATTTTCATAATATCATTATAGTAAATTGTAGCTAAAGAAATTTCTTATCTGACGATATGCTGGTGCCCAAATCTACACACTTGTTCTCTTACTGCAATCACGTAGAGCTTTTTCTTAAAAATCACATCATACATCTCATTTACATCGTTACAATATAATTTGCCTATTTTACGCCCCAAATATTTAATAGGGTTGAAGTTATGATCTAGGCATCGGTCCAATTTCGGCGTCTCTCCCCTATACTTACAATAAATGGGCTGAAACTAAAGGGCAAATTAATTCTGTTTAAATAATTTACTGTAGAAAATTGCACTGTAGGCCGTGACCAATTACTGAGAAAACTACTGTCTACCCGCCACGAGAACTCTGTTCGCCAAAATGTCTCGTTGACGGCGGTCGCTATAGCAAACTGGTTATGTTAGGAAAGATTCATTTCGAACAGGAGGAATCCTACGATTTTATTTTATTCTTGGCGCCAGTTTGCTGCGGTAAAAAGAGTAGTTGATCATTCGTCTTCTCGGTTTTGCCGCAGTTGCACTTTCCTTCCCATTTGGAGCTAAGTGCGCCAATGTAGCAAACTTGAATGAACTTTTACCTAGTCGAAATGGATTCCTCCTACGATAACCTGTTTCTATAGCGACTGCCGTCAACGAGACAATTTGGCGAGCAGAGTTCTCGTGGCGGATAGACAGTATATGTCGCTAAATAAAACATAAGAATCTCCTCCTCCATCCTTCATCCCCCCCCCCCCCCTTATTTTGGTGAAATGAAAGCTGACTGGTACATGCACAAAATCGCAGAGATTTTCTGTGCCTGAAAACAGATAGCAGAAGGATGAAATTTGGCAGGCGTTGTTTACACAATACTTACAGATTTGTATCAAATTTTTGTTAAAATTCGTTACTAGGAAGGCGGTCGGTCCAATGTGTGTGCGTGAATAAACGAGTTGTAAAAACGATTTGTATCAAATTTTGGACCAAATGTGACAATGATTTGACCGTTTGTCGGTCTGCAGTGGCGAATCTAGGATTCGGGTCTGGGGGGGGGGCGCGGAGGTCATAAAAATTTTGCATCGTCGTGACGAATGTCAAACCTCAAGGCTAAAGTAAACCAAAACTCTTTAAGATTACAGACTTTACTCATCTGACAATAAAAATCATAAAGATCTTTCGGTAATTTAATAAAAATTACAATGAAATAACTAGCCAAAAAATGTCTTCGACCGCGTCAAAGCTACAAGTACATGTGGAATGACTATAAAAGTAGGAAAGTTTTCGAGCCTGACTAGCCAGAAAGCAATGTTGGAACGTTTTTATATTTTTTTTAAAGAAGGAAATTAAGAAAAAATAGTCGTAGCGATTTTAAATAAAATCATTCTGGCTTGGCTATGGGGGGGGGGGGGCTGTAGCCCGATAGCCCTCCCCGGATTCGCCACTGTCGGTCTGTCTATTCGCGTGTATGTGAACACGATATATAAAAAAAAGCAACAGCATTACCACCCATATTGCCACCAAAATTGTATATTGTTATCAAACTTTTTATCCAATCGGTGAAAGGGAAGACGTCCAAATTGCATATTTCCTTTACTACACTAGACTTTCGCCCGGGGGAGCACCACGTGTGCGTGGTTGAGAAGCCGAATAATAATAAGTAAGCGGATTCTAGCATTTCCTGGGAATACAATAATGGTGGGGTTGTGTTACCCCTCCAGTGATAATACGCACACACCAGGGATGAATTTGTTTACACGGAGTGCTTGGACTCAATGGTCCTCAATCTCCGATCCTGATTACTTATTACCAATGGGCCTGACTAAAAAAGGATTGATTTACACTTAGATTTAACTATTACAAACAGGGGGTAGAAAATCTGAAAGAGAATATTTGATTATTCACCTTATACATCTCATTCATTCATTCTTTCATAGTCCATTCAATCATTCAAACATACATCTCTATCATACTACGACAGTACGTACCTCCTACGGGAGAGGTCGAGCCGTGGCCGGTGATGGCTACTACGACTTGCAGCGACTTTCATTCAAAGGTTCCTGGATGCTTAGACAGAACGGGGGGGTAACACGGTTTACGGTTACTACATTACACTACGAAGAACAATATGCGAATAAATATACGAAAAATTCGAGAGAAAAACTTCCGCTGGTTTTGACGTTGAATGCTTTATTCCGTTACTTAATTTGAATTCACACATTTAACTTCTTTCTAAACAGCCGTGAAATATTCTTTTTATTAATGGATAAAATTTTATAACCACTACTGTAGATTTAAAAATGAATTAAATTAAACAGAGTTTTATTTCTCCTGCGCAATAAAATAATTTGTTTTCTATGCTTCTAATACTTCTTAAAAATACTACATCTCTAATCAGTAAGTATAGAATATGTTTTGTGTATCGGAGAAGTACAAATACCTGATATTTCTTTTCTCATACGTAAATAATTTTCAATTAATATTAACAAACACAAGGCTCCAAATCGGCTTATAATTTCCTTGCTGAAAATGTTTTTTTACTAGTCGTATTTTATACTTGTTTATTAAAGTTAACCCTCCGTCGGGCAGAATATTCGCAGCGGAGAGTTCAGGCGCAGGTAAACTCGTAATTTTAAAATTGTTAATGTCCATTAATTTTAATTTTAGCATTCTAAAATTAATCATTAACCTTCTTGGGGAGGCCTAAAAGAAAAAAGTGAGTATATCTTTGCAAAAAAGACCCGCCTTCAGGAATATTTCCGTAAGGTACAGTACGTGTTTTTTGATTTCCTCAGCATTTCGAATAACTCGTGTTTCGGTTAACCCGAGTTCGGTTAACCGGGGGTTTACTGTAATCATAAAATTACAAAAAAAAAAACCCGGTCAAATCAAAAAAGGACACAGAATAGCTGAGAATAGCATTCAGAACAAAGCGTAAAGTTATAATGGAGGCCATTCACATGGCGTCACAGTCGCGTGACATTCGCCATTGCACATATCATCTTAACCAACTGCAAATGTTTTTACGTTGTCCCGGTGACGTCACTCTCTTTTCTCAATTGCAAGACGGGCAAGAAATAATTAGGCACAGCAAAAGTGCACGTGTATCATTCGAACATGAATTAAATTTGCAATAAAACAATTAATGAGACAATCTTTTAGGACGACTCCGTTCGTTGGAGTTTTCTTAAATAATACAGAGTGAGAATTTCTTACGTCGATTTATGCGAAGCATTTTGAGTCTCGTTTCCAAATTTTTGATCATATTTGAATAATCTACTTGACTAGCTATATCTAAGCAATATTTAAACTCTATGTTAATGCAGAGGAACCCCCACATATCGAACTTTCATATATCGAAAATATCTATATATCGAAGTTTTTTTCAGAAAACTTGGATTTTCAATAGAAAAACAGTTTCTTTATATCGAATAAAATTTCTATATATCGAACAAAAATTTCCGCATAAAAAGTAATGTATACTAGATACCTATTGCAGTCAAAAAGCGACCATTTATTTCGTTCATAAGAAGGAATATAAATATTTTTTTAAAAAACCCCAATTCTTACTGCAAAAGAAATTCTCTTAAGACAATACGTTAAAATCGTTTACGAAAAATAATAAACACTTGCCGGTGAGTCACATATTATTCTTAGCTTCAGTACTACGAATCCGTTTCCTAACTTGGAGCAAGATTTTTACTTTAAATTCAGTTTAGCTTTAGATTTCTTATAGTCAGTATAGTACTAAACGAAACTCTTTAAAGGAGAAAGAGATTGACAAATTTCAACACATGCTTTTCTTAGAGGTAGTAAATTTTTAAAAAATATTCGAGTGATGTGTACAGTGTGGTAAGATGGTCCCATTCGCATCCATCTCAAACTGATCAGGAGCAATCTATGCTCTAGAATCGGGAATGTGACATGGCATAGTAATATGGTAAGATGATACTCTCAAAAGATGATACTCAAAAAAAATCTTTTTTTCCCTTCATTCCCAACTAAATAAAATGCGCGGTAAGTCTTTAGAAATGTATATTCTGTCAGTAATTCACATATGACCAATATATTTCTAGAGATATATCCACGAATTTCATTTAGCTGGAAATGAAGAAAACAATAAGATATTCTTTTGGAAGTTTCATATTACCATACTGTAGACATCCTTCGAATACTTTAAAAAAATTTCTTTTTCTAAGAAAATCACTGTTGAAATTTACTGACAGCAAATTCACATACGATCATTACATTTCTAGAGGCATATTCATAGATTTCATTTAGTTGATAATGAAGAAAACAATAATATATTATTTTGGAAGTTTCACCTAACCATACTGTACACATCCTTCGAATAATTTTAAAAATTTACTATCCCTGAAAAAAGTATGTGTTGAAATCTGCTGACACCAATTCATATACGACATGACATTTCTAGAGACTTATCCACGAATTTCGTTTAGTTCAAAATGAAGGAAAAAAATCTTTTGAGATCTATCTGTACACATCCTTCGAATTATTTTTAAAATTTACTATCTCTAAGAAAAGTATATTTTAAAATTTGTTTACAGCAATTTACACACGACCATTACATTTTTAGAGACTCACTCACTCCAGGGTTTCATTTAGTTGGGAATGAAGGACAATAAAAAGACATTCTTTTGAACATTTCATCTTTCCATACTGTATACATCCTTCGAATAGTTTTCGAAACATTCAATTTCTAAGCAAACCATCTGCTGAAATTTGCTGAAAGGAATTCACATACGGCCATTGCATTTCTATACTTATCCACGGATTTCATTTAATTGGAAATGAAGAAAACAGTAAGATATTCTTTTGGAAGTTTTAGATTACCGTACTATACACGTCCTTCGAATACTTATTTATTTTTTCTTTTCTAAGATAAGAGCATTGTTAAAATCTGCTGACAGCAAATTCACATTTGACCATTACATTTCTAGAGACATATCCACAGATTTCATTTAGCTGGAAATGAAGAAAACAATAAGATATTCTTTTGGAAGCTTCATCTTACCATACTATTTACATCCTTCGAATAATTTTAAAAATTTACAATTTCTACGTAAAGCATCTGCTGAAATTTGGTGAAAGGAATTCACATGCGGTGATTATATTTTTAGACTTATCCACAGATTTCATTTAGTTGGAAATGAAGAAAAATAACATATTCTTTTGAGAGTTTCATGAGAGAATTTTCATGAGTTATTCTGGAGGTGCCATTCACGGGTTCAACGGTTGGGCTCGAGGCGCAGTTACCAAATTAGGCGATGGACCCGTCCGCCTCCTGATAGTAAGTGGGAACGGTAAGTAGATCGTTTCGAAACGGACGTGGGCCACAAGGAAAAGACTGGCGGACAAACAGTAAAAAGTGAACACACTTTTTTCTGTTGATAGTATCTGAAA
>BGPR01000024.1:528197-609675 GCA_013235015.1 Araneus ventricosus
GTCTTGATAAGTCAAATGGTCTGGGCGTGCATAGAGAAGAAAAAATAAAAGAACATAATACATAGACACACAAAAAGTAAGCTCCTTGATATTGTTTAGCAACGGATTCGGAAACCCTCCGCTCTTTTGTGCATGCGCCGGGCGGAGTTATTTTCATCAAAATAGGGGAAAAGTGAAGAATGGAAGGGTGATGTTTACATTTTACTGAGCGTGATCTAACAAAGAACTCCGGAAACGCGCTCATGTGGCTCATTGCCTGACACCCCTTTCCAGTGTAAAATCGTCCAAAAGTGGTAGTCTCGGAATCCGTTGCTGAACAGTATGTAGATGTGAAAACTAAAATACAAATTTAATGCTGCCTTTTGACAGATAGTGTTTTAAATGACCGAAAAATTAAACAACTGTAAAAACTAATTATATTTGAGAAAAAATGGCCTTAAACAACCAACGTAGTGAAAGAGATAAATGGAACTAATTTATGCTCATGTGCCACACCTCAATTTAATTTTGGAATTTATTCCGCATATTGAATGAAGGAAAAAGGACATGACATTGCAGCTAGATATTAGATGACATGCGCAATAACATTTGGGATGTGAACGTAATGTCACACGAATAAACTCCATTCTGAAATGGTCATAAAGTTGAATGCTAATTAAATACTTAAAACATATTCTATGCTTTTTGTTTTATGCATTTTATATTTTTTTATTCTTGAAAAATGTGTGAGATGAAGCATAATCTCTTTAAAAAATATTACATTAAAAAAAAGTTTTCAGTTTTTCAGTTAAAGCAACTCTCAATTTTACCAATACGAAAATAAAAAGGCGTAGTCTCTAAAAACATTTTTTTTAGATTTTTGATTCAAACTGATGTTTACATTGATTTCGATAAACAAATGATTTTTTTTTCTCATCACTGAATTTCAAAGTTCCATTTAGCATTATCATTAATATCTTCGGTTATAGTGGGAAAAAAATCCATGCTATTGTTTATTTCTCTGAAAACTAATACCTTTTTTTTCACATTTTTCACGTTTCTTTTGTATATTCATCGAAATTTTTGAATTGTTTCCATGAAAGATTGCATCCAATGTAGTTTCTTTTTTGTTACTGTTGTTGCCTACTTGTATCTGATAACAATACTGAAATATAAATAATTATTTTTCCTTTTGCTGGCGGCTTATATTATATTTTGTATTGTTTTTTGCTTTATTCAGGGAATTAATGCTTTTGAGAGCTGAAAAATAATTACAGCAGTATTTACGTTTCTTCGTGACAATGCTTATTTTCATTCCAAAATTCGAAGATGAACAGCACTTAGTTTTGATTAATCTATTTTTCTTCAGTCTTTACTTTGGCAAGAATGAAAGAAAGAAAAATCTTTTACGATATGCAGGGTAACCACTTAAATCTTTTACACCCTCCCCCTTAGCTTCAGAACGACGGCAACTATAGTCATGAAGTTCTGTCTAGGTATAGTAAAACGGCTATGTGCTATGCGATGAGCGCCACCTGGCGCCAACCTCCAGAGTTAGCGTTCCTATCTCGAAAACGGTGCAATATAGGGGGAAAAGTCAATTAGAAAGTTGTAGAGCATCATCGATTTAGTACAAAAACACACCTCAGGGGCATTGATGGTAAGAACAGAAGTCTTAAAACGCACATTTATTTGTTGGCGATTTCTAACACTATTACGTGACGAAACGCGTTAAAAAGAAGAAAAAAAAATTAGAAAATAACAAGATACCTTTATTTTCGATGTTCAAACTGTACAGATTGCTACAATACAGATTTGGGCCCATGTTTGAATTTCACGTAGCACACTTTTTAGCATATCAGTTGGCAGTAATACGTCATCGAAGATCTGCAGTGTTGGCAGAAAGGCCGCATTCACCTGATGTTTGAGTTATTTTGTTTGGGGATCATTTTTGTCCGAAAGATAACATTTTCTCCTTTTTTCCATGCTTTGTGACGTCACGTTTTCTGAAATTGCGAACAAACAAATGTGCGCTGTAGGTGTTCTTGGTGTTAATATTCATAAGGTACAATTCGATGTTACTCTACAACTTTGTAATTAACTTATTTTTCCTATATTGTACCGTTTTCGAGATCAGAACGCTAACTCCGGAGTTTACCACCAAGTGTCGTTGTAAGCGGTCTCATCGCGTAGCACATAGTCGTTTTACTAGACCTAGACACCACTTTCATGACTATAGCTGCCGTCGTTTTGAAATTAAGGGGTTGTATATAAGGGATTTAAGTGGGCAACTTGTATATTCTAAAAAAATATTTTTCCCACTAAAGCCTAAATGTCTAATTTAAATTTTGGTTTATTTTTGTTATATTAACGTCCCATTTTGAAGCAACACGAGGGCTATTTTGGAACGGACATCGTAAGTTTGAATCCCGGTCAGATGATGATGCTTAATTTAAAATAACAATCTTCGTTCTATTTCTCATTGTGTAATGATTTAGAACTTTAGGTCTATTGAAGTAGTTTTGGGAGGATTTTTCAAACGTTTCCGTAAATATTTTTTTCATGCTTTGCAAAGGAAAATACTTTTAAGTGGACATCATAAAATTTCTCAAATGCTAGATTTAAGAATGTAAGTGAAGGGTGAAAGGAATCTCTCAATAGAAAATAATCTTTCTCGCTCTCTCTCTCTCTCTCTGAATTGATAATTTCCATTTTCGAGTCATTAAATTTATTATTTGTTTTCATTCCGTAGCGTTCAGATTTCGAATGTGAATGGTTTTGGGGAAAATTCGGGGACCCCTTTTTCTTCCAGTAAACCTCCCCGCTTTCAAATCTGGATTCCAGCAGAGGTTTTGTGGTTTTTGCTTTTGTGAGTACCGAGCTCCCCCCCTGACGCATTTCAGCTTTTATGGCCCATCACTCCAAATAGATTTCGAACGAAGTTAAAAATTCAAACTTTCGACCGCATCACTCCAATTCTCATCGGAGTTTCCCATTGACGACCGGTTTTGGAACGACGGGACCGAATTTGCGTGGTGTGGACCGACCAAGAATGTCCAGGTTATGCAAAGCTTCTATGCCACAACTGCGGGAGGATGTTTGATCCTGATTGATTCAGCAGGGCCGTTATTACAGTCAATATTTTTCGAACCCCTATCGAACACGCGACTTTCTGGTAAAAAGCCGAACGTTTACCGCCGTAACATCCAGTCTGAGCTGTGAAAAAGTATTGTTACGAAAATCGCTAGGTGGGTGTACTTGAATCCAACAAGGAGGATAGAGTAACTACCCCCTTGAGACCCTTAACGGTCGGAGCCTCCTTTTTCCAGTGAATTTAGGAAACAGACAAAAAAAAGATGCTTTATTTAAGAATATTCCGGAAAACACGAAGCACAGGTAACAAGAAAAACAGCACTTGTACAATTTAGCGACACAAACAGACAGAAAATCACTAATAATAACAGCAACAGCACTTTCAATAGAGCTCGGTGTCTATCAAATCACCAGCTTACACTGCAGATAAAATTCCAAAGACAGATTGATTCCTCATTTGAGTAGCTCGGTATTTATACCTTTTCCAATAGGATGTGACGTCATATGGAATTCTCTCGAAGATTCTCCATAACTCCGTTCCTAGTAGAGATAGGACCATAATTCTCGCATAGTCAAGAACATTCATTTTGTCGCCAAATCGTCAAAATGATCGTCAAGGTCAGGGACATTGCCTTCCAGCCAATACGAATCCCTGTAAATCTCTCTGTCTAATCATAAGACTAACATGGCAGGGAAACGGCATTAAAACTTCGTAACAGTATGCTAGTTTTGGTGTTTCTAAAACGGTGCGGCGTTGAATAAGAGACACAATACTTTTTCTCTAAACTTCAAACAACGCTAGCTACCCCCTGAGACCCTTAACGGTCGGAGCCTCCTTTTCCAGTGAATTTAGGAAACAGAAAAAAAAATATCGTTCTAATAATTTATCTCTTAAGTCTGTTCTTGATGTGGCCCCAGAGGGTGCCTTACAGTTCAGATGCCAAATACATCAGCGATCGCATACCATTTATTATTTGGATTAGTTTGAATAAAAATATAACTGAGAGTTTTCTTCTGGCTATCAATCTTTTAGACAACCAGAATTCAATTGAAATTCAGCTGCTATTGAAACCATTTCGCTTTCTTAGAAGATGCTGAATTTCGAAAAAGGTTCAAAAGTTCAAACAATCCCAGAAAATCTGTTTCTCAAATTTACTAGACAAGTCTTGAACAGAGTTTTATTTAAATGGATGTGTTTGCAAAGAAATTTAAGATGTCGCATACACCCGTTAAGGTAAAAATATCACTTTTGTATGGAAAGAAAACGAGGTTTTTCAAATTCCAACAGAAGTGCTGTTAGCACATTCTTGAAGGGTATATTTCAAGCTAATCATTGGGATAAAAATAAAAGATGATACATCTTAATACAGATTTTTTAAAAAAATTATTTATTAATTAATGGCATAAAATAAGACTGATGCAAAATAATTTAAATTACAATGAAATGTTTCATTATATTTATTAACTATTAGAAAGTTCCCACTTACGTTAGAGAAGAAAAAAAATAATCAGGAATTACCTGATAGCATTACATCTTAAATTTAAATTGCAGTCCCAAACGGATATCATCACGCAGTGGGGAACGAAGTACCGTTAGATGAACTTCGGATTCACCACTACAAACTGCATTTAAGTGTGTGCAATTTGCCGCACAATACTGCAGTCTCAGTTAAATGAATTCATGCAGTAGGGAACCAAATAACCATTTGATCGAATCATTTGATGGACTTCGTATTCACTGCCGCAAACTGCACATAAGTGTTTATAATTTGTTGAACGAAACTAAACTATCTCCAATCCTTTTCACAACAGACTAATTGAAATGCTATAATTAATTTTGGAAAAAGCATGCTTCATAATTTTTCTATAATGTTTTTCGAAAATAGTTGCATCTAAAAATGTGTATCTTGAAGATAGTCCCCAATTACAAAACTTTGTCTAATTTTGATACCATTTAGATATTATTTCATTTTCATTTAGTATTTCATTTTCATGAATGAAAGTTTTAAAAACTCGATACAGTAAATGAAAAAGTTCATTCAAATAAATTTTCTTTACCACTTTTTAGTCGGCCCCCATCTTTCTCTTTTTATCGTTCAATATTTCCTAAACTGTACAGTGATTCTTATTTTCACTAACACCATTTCTCCCTTTTTCTCTTGTATACGAAGTATCTAAAGAGAATGGTGGTAATCGTCAATCAGATTTTAATAAAATTACACGTTTTAGACCTCTCTGAGGGTAAAAAAAATAATTTTTGGAATTATATCTATCTGTATATCTGCAAACACGATAACGAGACTTTTTTTGCAGTGATATCCACACTTTTATCTTTTAAGCCTTCCCCAAGAAGGTCAGTGACTCATTTTAGACTGCTAAATTAAAATTAATGAGTATTGACAGTTTTAATTACGGTACATGTGCCTGTCAGGCGTGTTGCGCCCGAACTCGTCGGTGCGAATATTACACTCGACGAAGGGTTAACTATAATAAAGAATATACTTGTAACCTACAAAGGGAGTTTGGAATTCGTTTTACACTCAAAACATTTCAGAATTACACAGTGGCGAATCCGGAGGGGGGCTATCGGGCTTCAGACCCCCAGAGCTAAACCAAAACTCTTCATTTTATTTAAAATCACTATACCTGTTTGATCTTAATTTTTATTTTTAAAAAATAATAAAATCGTGTCAACATTGCTTTCTGGCTTGAGAGGCTTGAAAATTTTCCTACTTTTCTAGTCATTCCACTTCTACTTGTAACATTGACGCAGTTGAAGACATTTTTGGCTAGTTATTTCATTGTATTTTGTACTAAATTATCGAAAGTATTGTATTGTTCTTTATGATTCTTTTTGTCAGGTGCATAATGTCTCTTAAGTTAAAGTGTTTTGGTTTGCATAAGCCATGAAGTTTGACATTCTTCACAACGACACAAAATTTTTATGACCTCCGCCCCCCCCCCCTCCCCGACCCACATCCTGGATTCGCCACTGCTAAGAAACATCCAAATAGAATGGAAAAGACTCTTTTTATGAGATTCTAGACTACTTCCACGGAATTAAATCAAGCATTCGGTAGAGCAACATTACTACTCGAGCTAATGTGAATAGTAAAATTACTTATTAAGATAAATAATGGCAGGGTAATGGAATCCATGCATGCCATCTAACATTAGACTCTGCGCTGTCTCACGCTGCTTTGTGACGTCACATTATTTTTCCTGCTTAAAAATGAGCAACTGATTCTAATAAACAAATGGCGCTTAGCATGGCCCCACAGCTAATATAGCGATAACAACCTTGCTATGAAGAAAACATTTTTTATCTAGCTAGTTCATTGTATTTTTTATTAAATTATTGAAAGTATTGTAGTGTTCTTTATTATTCTTATTGTCAGGTGTGGTTAAAGTCTGTAAAGTTCAAGTGTTTTGGTTCGCATAAGCCATGAGGTTTGACATTCGTCACTACGACACAAAATTTGTATGACCTCAGCCCCCCCCCGACCCGAATCTTGGATTCGGCATTGGAATTACAAACTGTAAGTAGATACAATATTAATAGTTGTTTATGTCTAAACCGAAATAATCGTTATCCGAAACGACCCCTCCCGTTTTAGTAGAGTTAAGCGGTATTGTACTGTATATCAAATTCCGAACCCAATCGGTGATGGAAAATGGTCCAAATCCACATCTGACTCTCTTCAGTATATTACGGCCAAACATAAAACGTGCTACATTGTATAAGTATACGAGAAAGTCGAGGGTAAACATTCCCTCTGTGTCATTTACATTTGAATTTATTAAATTATTGATAAATTTATTTACTTACTTCAAAAAAGAATGAAAATTTTTTAATATACAAATTTTAATTACAGAATTTATGTATTTAACGAATTAGTTTAAATCAAAAAATTAAAGACATAACTAAATTTTTTTATTATTTTTTCTGATTTCTTCACACTTGTTTATATAGATTTACGTAGCTATTTTTGAAAAATACAAAAACTTCGCGGTGTAGGGTTAAAGTATTTCTTTAACCGATAAGAAACGTGAAAAAAGAGGTATCAGATTTCCACTAGGTGTGTCAAAGATTTATGAACGGAAGCAAGTAACGACCGCAATCAGCCGTATGAACACGAACATGTTTCCAATATTTAATGAACTGGAAAACATTATTTTTTCCCGAAGAATACGGAATATCAGATGCTGAATGAAACAGATGCGAGAAACGAATAAATAATGGCACTTGATATCGCAAAAATGATAAAATCTGCCGTATGAGATGTCATTAGATGTCAAGACGGATGAAGTGGAACACATCCAAGGTGAGAGGAAGTCGTAGGTGCAAGTGCCACACTTGCGGGGAATTTACTCAGTAGTTAACCTAAATGACATGCTCTGCAGCGGAGAGGGAAAAAAATGTGGTTTACATCTGGTACCGATTTGGTAATAAAATGGTCTGTTCCTGCGAAATTAGTGTAATTAGTTTAAAGGAAAAAGAAAAGAATCTTTCTGTAGGCACAAATTTTAAATTATGGGCTTGGGGCGTAGCCGGGATTTTTAAAAAAGAATAGGCCATGCTCGTGTGTATATGATTTTTTTTACCTCGAACATGTTTATAACATTTTTAAATCCATTTAAGGATGTTTAAAATGTGAAAAGTCGACCAAAATTGTTTATTTTGATCTTTTATTAACAAACAAATTACCAGTAATAGTCGAGGAAAAGATTTGTTTTGGTATCTGAATTTACTTGCTGAATATAAGCGTTTGTCACTGATATTGTGGATTGTTTTTATGACATTACCCTTTAAAGGGTCTTTTTTTCTAGTAGTGTCAGTGGCGAATCCAGGGGAGGGGCTATCGGGCTGCAGCCCCCCCCCTCCCAGAGCTAAACCAAAAATCTTGATTTAATTTAAAATCACTTCAACTGCTTGATCTTAATTTTCATTTTAAAAAAATAGTAATAAAATCGTGACAACATTGCTTTCTGACTTGACAGGCTCGAAAATTTTCCACTTTTCTAGTCATTCCACTTGCACTTGTAGCTTTGACGCGGTCGAAAACATTTTTTTGGCTAGTTATTTCATTGTATTTTTTTATTAAATTATCGAAAATATTGTAGTGTTCTTTATTATTCTTATTGTCAGGAGAGGAAAGCCTGTAATGTTAAATTGTTTTGGCTTTTATAAGCCATGAGGTTTGACATTCGTCACTACGATACAAAATTTTTATGACCTCAGCCCCCCTCACCCCGACCCGAATCCTGCATTCGCCACTGAGTAGTGTGATAGTTAAATGGCTTTCGGATTGAGATTCATTTAAGAAAAGAAATTCATTCAGCGCATTCGATGACATTAATTTTTTGTTAATCAATTTTGCTAATTAATAATTAATTATCAAGTCCAGACACTTCGTTATGGTTTGAGAAAAGAAATTGGAACATCTAGTTTTGTGTTTTATCGAAAGATTTGGCGAGAACTTATGCCAACCTTAATAAAACGCATTGATGAAGTTGGTGGTAAGTATACTTAGTACGGTCTTATAAAGGGTTAAGCAAAATTTAGCATTTCGTCAAAATGTAGTCTATATTTTAAAATACTCCATGCGCATCATATTTTTATCTAAAACTCTGAAGCATTTCTCATATGTTTTATAAGCATATATTGATATAATTTTGCCTAAATAAATCATTTAAGATTATTATTTTTCTGGATTGAGAGCCTCGTGCATTATTATTGCAATGATTTTTCTAAATTTTTAAAGAAAAATCAAGTAAGTGTAATTTCTTTGATGTTAAACATGCAAATAAATAGCTATATAAAATACTGGAGAAAAATTGTATTTTCGACTTCAGTGCGCATGGAAGTTTTACAAATACATTTTATTCATTTCTTACCAAAAAAGTCAGGAAAGTTACCATTGAATTTTGCTGAATTTTCTTTACAGCATAAAAATTATATCAATGTAATAGCTACGAAACTGAGCAACTTTGCTTTGAAAGTTCACTGTGTCCTTAAATCGCTTTGCGAGTTTCAATTTTCCCAGAACTCATAATATAGTTTATAGAACTCATAATATAGTTTTTTAAATAGATGGGTCAAAAGATTATAAAGTTAAACGAATTGACCCAGTGGATCCCTAACTTTTACGATTCTCAACGACCTTATTGAATCCAAATTTTTTCCAAGGTATGGCTGTATAAAAATCCAAGTATTTTTTGCAAAATAATCAATACTTTTTTATATAAATTAAGTAAAAATAAATAAAAGAATACAGGTGTCATTAAAATTTATTGAAAAATTTTAATAAATATAATAATCAGTTTGTAGGATGAGCCTGTCGATCACTATACATTTTGTCAAATCGTAAAATTAAGCTGGATACAACTACCCTCATTACCATGTTCCACATCGATTTTCGCGCGATACTTTGATTTTATGACAGCAACTGCCGAAAAAAAAACAGCTTCGCACAAATATCACGTATAAAAAGTGAATCTATATATTTAAAATAAATTGGCAAAACCATGAGACAATCCCCCAACCCCAACTACTGAAAGATTTCGACGTTTTTTATTTCATATGAGAGCTTATGACCTCTAGATATGACATCAATAGTCGCCTCCACAGCCACCCTCCATTTTCGACAGAAATCGAAAAAAACTACTCCACTATACATTTTCTATGGGGAAAAACTTTAGTAGAGCCCACAGCCCCAACTACTGAACCGATTTCGACATTCTTTTATTTCATATGGAAGCTTATGACCTCTAGATATGTCATCAGATGCTTGTCACCCACCACTCTCCGTTTTCAAGATATATCGCAAGGCAAACAACCGCCAATTCGCCACTTTATTTCGCCAAGCTGCAAGCATACCCACAGGCCATTAAAATCACGGGCGAACAGCTTGTCGCCGTAGGTGGCTAAAATTATGAATATTAAATAATATCTCGCGACTTGTGAAGTAGTCGAGACTACCAAGGGCGTTGGGGTGTATACTTTAACCCTTAAATGCCGGATTGTTAAAAAATTGATTAAAAATGTTTTTCGACTTTCATTTCTTGAATAAAACGTGGGAAAAATACTTTTAAAGAATCTTATTTTGTTTTAAATATGGTTAACGGCTAAAAACTAGTTTTTTACCAATCGGCAACGCTGAGCTTTAGTTGAGAAAAAAATTTCCCTGATAAAATTCTATAAAATTAAACACAGTTGAATTTTAAGAACTAATGATAAAAATAAGGAATTTCCTTCAACATTGCAATTATTACCTAAGCGTACAAACAAAGAAGAAAAGATGCAGTCACCAGTGGAAAACATCAATTAATTTTTAATTTTTCATCAGCACTCAGACTGCCATCTATATATTAACAACTGATTGAATAACATTTTCAGTATGTATCGTGACATAATTCGGCACAAACATACTTTCAAGGCTGGAAATGTGCACCTTGGAACTATTTTTTTCTGACATTTTAATTAGAATTTTAATTAATTAAAAATTGAGCGAAATTTTGAAGTCTTTCTTTGATAAATTCGGAAAATATAATAGAAAAAAGAGATTTTTATACCATCTGAAAATTCAAAAAAATGATCTTTTCCATGATTCCAATTTAGTTGCCGAACAATTTTTTCTCAACTTTTATTAAATTTAAAAAAATATTTTTTGGCATGTTTTACAGTAATACTTTTCTTTGTTGTAATGAAATTCAAACCATTTTCATTGTTACTACAAATAATTTTATCTTGGGTTTTCTTCTATTGTTGGTAAGCAAGGTGTGAACATTTGGCATACTTTTTTCATACTAAATAGGTTTCTTTTTAAATCAAAGTTTCAATAAAAAAATTATTTTTTTATGTGAGATGGCAAACAGAGAGAATTGGAAGACGCTTAGCACAATGAAAAGAAAGGGTGTAAGGCTTAAATTTTAAATTTACAAATATTTTGCTGAGGGGACCATTAAGAGCAAGTTTAAAAACCGGGGTTAAAGTATACATCTCGGCGCCCTTGGTAGTCATAAAATATTTTATTGAATTTGCACTTGACGTGTGTCAAGTGGGCATGAATTTGCTCCATTATACCATATGAGCATGAAATAATGGAGACCATATACCATCGCTCATTTTTCACCACAGCTTTAAGCCTCTTTCTATGTTGTGTTCAAATTCTTTCTTCTTATCGTTGTTTACAAGGAAATTATAACCATTTGTAATCGATGCAATTGTTTTGAATAGCACTACATTTAAAAATTCTAAACTATTTTAAAATTCAAATAATTCCAATTTTTATATAATTTAACAACACTGATTTTTTACGATAACTGCACTGCAACAATTACTGTACTTTTACTGAAATAAGTCTTGAGTAACCATACATATTCCTCCGTTTCTGAATTTCTCTCACATAACACATTACAGTAAGATATATTTCATATTACGGGATACGGTAAAACCCCGGTTAACCGAACTTGGGTTAACCGAAACCCGGGTTATCCGAAATCGCAAATCCAGAAAACACGTACTCTATTGCATGGAAATAATCGCGAAGTCGAGACTTTTTTTGCAACGCTGTCCCCACCTTTTTCTTTTAAGCATTAATTTTTTCAACCACTTTTTAGTCGACCTCATCTCTTATATTCAGTATTTCCTAAGCTGCATAGTGATTCATATTTTCATTATTACCATTTTCCCTCCTTTCTTGTATGCGAAGTATATAAAGAGAATGTATTGTAATCGTCAATCAGATTTTGATAAATCTACGCGTTTTAGACCTCTCTGAGTGAAAAAATATTTTTTGGAATTATATCTATCTGCATGTCTACGATTGCATAACCGCTAAATAAATGAAATTTAGTATGTGGTCTTGATACCAAAATTATAGATCTACAGTAAAAATCCTGGTTAACCGAAACCCGGGTTACCCGAAATGTCTCAGAAATCGCAAATCCAAAAAACACATATTGTACTGCACGGAAATAACCGCGAAGGCGAGACATTTTTACAATAATATCCCCACTTTTTTTCTTTTAAACCTCCTCAAGAAGGTCAGTGATTCACTTTAGAGTGCTGAAATTAAAATCAATGTGTTAACAATATTAATTACTATATTGTTTACTAGTGCCTTTCAGGCGCATTGAGTTCGAACTGGCTGGAGCGAATATTGCGCCGGTTGGAGGGTTAACTTAATGAAGAATATAAGTGTAACCTACAAATGGAGTGTTAAATTCGCTTTACACTGAAAACATTTCAGAATTACATGCTGTAATTAGATGCAATATAGTAATAGATGTTTATGGCTAAACCAAAAAAAATCGTTATCCGAAATGACTCCCCACCCCACCTTTTAGTTCGGTGTATTGTATAACAAAGGATTCGGAAACCCTCTGCGCTATTGCACATGCGCGGACGGGGTTATTTTCATCAAAATAGGAGGAAAGTGAAGAATGGAAGGCTGATGATTACATTTTACTGAGCGTGATCTAACAAAGAACTCCGGAAATGCGCTCATATGACTCACTGCCCGACACCCCTTTCAGGTGTAAAATCGTTCAAAAGTGGTAGTCTCGGAATCTGTTGCTGAACTATATATTACAATATTTATTACCCTGACATCTGTAAAGATCATGCCGCCACATTCTGACACCCAATCCGTCAATCGGCTGTTAACTATTGTAAACAAGATTAGGAATACTTTTAGTCAGTGATGAATTCAGGATTTGGGTCTGGGGGAGGGGGGGGGGCTGAGGTATAAAAAGTTTTGTATCGTCGTGACGAATGTCAAATCTTAAGGCTTATGTAAACCAAAACTCTTTAACTTTACAGATTTTATTCACCTGACAATAAGAATCATAAAGAACACTACAACACTTTCGATAATTTAACAAAAAAGCAATGAAATAACTAGCATAAACATGTTTTAACAGTGTCAACGCTGCAAATACGAGTGGAATGAATACAAAAGTGTGAAAACTTTCGAGCCTGTCAAAAACCAGGAAGAAATTTTTTTCACTTTTTTAAAAGGAAGATTAAGAAAAAACAGCTGTAGTGATTTCCAATAACATAAAGAATTCTCGTCCGGCCCCCGGCCGCCCCCCCCGGCAGCCCGATAGCCACCCACCTGGATTCGCCACTGCTTCTAGTTGCGAATCTAGTTGCCCGATATAAGAACCTGACTTTTGGCTGGTTCTATTGTGCGGGGAAAAAAGAATACAACTGTTTCGCTTTGTGTTCAACTTATTATAATTTGAATGGATAGGCTATTTTGACCATTGTTATCATGATCCGGGTACAACCATTGTCTAATAATTATGCAATGAATGTAACTCAAATTTAATTGAACAAAAGTCAGGGAGGCAATTCTGAAGGGGTTTCCTATTTGGAAGCACAAATATGTATTTTAACAAGACCTTATTCGTTATTTCAGACGAGGTGAATTTTAAGAATCATCTAACGAAAAAAAAAAAAAAAAACTTTATTGAAAAACACTTTTTTTTTTCTGAAAAAGAAATACTGTTTGCTTGGATCTTTTAGATTTGTCGCAGGTAACTATTTTCATTTTTTTCTTAATTGGAAAAGTAAATCCCTAATGAATTCGTCGGTAGTTGTTGAGGAATGGGCAATAATATAATTTAGTTTTTCTGAAGTATGTTCAGTTGACGGCTTCATTTGCTGACGGTTGCAACCCATATCAGCAGCTGCTTTGCAACCCTTCTTGAGTCCGAATCAGGCCCTGAAAGGTACCAATGAACTCTTGAATGCCCAACCCCGGTAGAGGCCTAAGTTCATTCTTCTCTTCACATTGGCAAATGAATAAATCTCGATATGATTCTAGGTGCTATTTATGAGTTTATATATTTTTTGTTCTTTCTTCCCTTTTCTCTTAATGAAAGGTCAGAACTGCGAAAATAAAAGATATCAATGAAGTTGAACGTCCGATCATCCAGGCCGCTCAGAGGGGTTTGAGTGGCCTTTCCAATGGGTTATTTTAACATTATGTCTATAAGCCAAAAGTTCCGTGAGAAAGAAAAGTGGCCAGTGAGACGGATGATCTCTATACACGAGTGGAAACTTAGAAAAGTTTTACAATAATAATTAATATATATATAAGAGCAATTTTTTATAGTATGTATGTCCATATTTTTCTTCTTTATTCACACCCAGACCGTTCGACATACAAGGACCAAATTTGGCACAGTGATGGATTACCACAACAGGGAGCAAACGCCGAATTTTTTTAAAATTCGAAATAGGGTTTTATTTATTTTATTTTAAGTGGTAAATTCGGACGTTTTTGTCTATTTTCTTTTTTCCTCCATCAGAATTCAAATACGCGCAAGAAGAAAAGTTATGTATCGGTATTTAATAATATTTATCCAAACTTCTCGTATTTTCATTCAAACTAGACTGCTATAAGGTGATAAAAAGCTAGATTTGAAAGTTTTCAAGGCAGATTTACATTTGTTGGGGAAAGTTAGTGACACTATTTGGGAAAAAAGAAACGGCGTGGGGTCATACGAAAATATATGGATCCCGAGTAACGCCGGGTTATTAACTAGTTAAATATAAACTACATTAAATTGAACCCCAGGGAGTAGTGACAATGAACACAAAAAAAAAAATAGACTGTTACCATCAAATCAGTCCGCATAACTTATACCTTATTCACGTAAAAGTTCAGATTAATGTGATTATCCGTCGAAGTGGTGATTCGTCACTTGGTCGAAGCATTCTAAATGTCCAGCTATTCGAATGGTTTCTTCTCACCAATCTATATATATTTTCGTAACCTTCTTTCAGCCCTTCTTATATTAACAGTTCAATCTTTATCTCAATTAAACACTATCCGGTTAGTTAAACATAACGATTAGCAGTGGCATCTAGGATTCCGGTCTGAGGGTGTCTGAGGTCATGAAAACTTTGTATCTTCGTGATGAATGTAAAACCTCAAGGCCAAAACAGGCCGAAACCAAAACTCTTCCATTTTACAGACTTTACTCACCTGACAATAAGAATCATAAAGAACAATACAATACTTTCGATAATTTAATAAAAATTACAATGAAGTAACTAGCCGAAAAATGTCTTCGACCGCGTCAAAGATACAAATGCAAGTGGAATGACTACAAAAGTAGAAAAAATTTCGAGCCTGTCAAGCCAGAAACTAATGTTGAAACGTTTATATTTTTTTAAACGAGGGAAATTAAGAAAAAACAGTTGCAATGATGTTAAATAAAATGAAGAATTCTGTCTTGGCTCTGGGGGGCTGTAGCCCGATAGCCTCCCCCCCTGGATTCGCCACTGACGATTATCGTCCCTAATTGGTTAAGTGAGGAGTGTCACTGGAACTTTCCGGTAAAGCGGGAATGTTATTGAAAAAGGCGGGGGCAATACATTGTTTTGGAAACTTACGGAATAGGACGTGCTGTAAGTTCCAGAAAACTCTGAAACATTTTTTCCTCCTCTCTTACCCAAATAAACATGCAAAATTTAAAACATTTTATAGCACAGCAGTTCGAGCTCAAGCAGCGAAATTCGATGTTCTGAAGCTCAGTGTAGGCAACGCACTTCCGAAAACCTACGATGCTATAAACATTGAAATGAACAGGAATGAATCGGGGCGAAGGAAAAAGAACACGCAAAAGAGGTTTCAATGTAACATGTTCCGAATAACAAAAGAGAACTGTAGAAGAGCAACTGCACACCACTCAATTGCTTTGTCACAAGGTTAATTATTGTACAAATTCTATAGATAACCATAAACGAATGAATTACTACCGACTAGCCCAGGCATGCGGAGAACCTGAATGACACGGCCGCCGCGACAATTAATCGGGTACTGTGGCCCTTATTTCAAGCGGTTCATGTGACAACCCCTCATACAGAGTTACGACCCATCATCGGCGGGGGGGGGGGTAATTCAACCCCCACTATTACAATATCCCACCGGGAAGCGAGACTCTGCTTACTCATACGGCAGGTCCTCATCCCCATATTTGAGGTGCCCCCATTAGTGGGATTAAAAAATTGTATAGATAAGTATAATTGAATACTTAATTGATTTAGCAAGCTGATATTTCGATACTTCGTTTCAGTGACGAAAAGATTACCAGTGCTGTACTGTAAACCTTCTCAAATTTTGTGTAGAGCAGTATAGTTGTCCCGGAAAATTTAACAGCGTCATTTTGTTACAGATTCTTTGGGATATTTAGATGAAAATCTATATAAACAAAAGTGCAATCCATAAATACTTTATATGCTATAGAAATTCAAATTACAGCAGAGATTGTCTTTAAATTATGCTCACAAATCTACCTATATAAATACAGTATTATCCCGTATTTATGTTCGAATCTTCATGTTTTCCTGCCGTTTATAGCACTTATCGTTTGTCCCCCGTACATTTTTGCAAGTGGTTTCCCGCCATTGACACTTCTCCCGGTTTACACCACTGATCCTCTGGTCCCTTGAAAAGTATAAAAGAGAACTAAGTGATGCCGTAAAAGTGAAAATTCATAAATATAAGCTCGCTAAAGAAATCCCTCTCCTGTATGAGGTACGTCTCGTCATCGGAAATGTCGCCCAGGGTTGCCATATTGGCCTTTTTAAAGCCAAATTCTGGAAATTTGGCCTTTTTAAAAAGACCTTGGCCTTAGGAATTTTCATTTGGCCTTAAATTTATTTTTGGCCTTTTTTTGGCTTTATTTTTCCTTATGACTTTTAGAACGATTCTTAATATATAATTTAACTATTTTTCTAATAAATTTTAGAATAATGAAAAATAATAGAGCGTTGTTGATAACAAGAGTTGATATATTTCGCTCGAACATTTTATTCTGGACCAACAAGAGCAGAATTCCTTTTTCTTTCTTTTTTTTTCTTTTGCAAGTCGCGCATGTAGATGTTTAAAAAATTCACTTGAATTTAAGGTTAATAGAACATTATTATACATATGTCAATCTAGTGGGATTCTTTTTCATGAAGGATACTCATTTTCTTATAGCAAAATAAGGGAGGAATGTGCGTTTTAATGAAATTTTCAAATTTGGCCTTTTATGGCCTTATTTTAAAGACGGTTTGGCCTTATTTTGCAATTTTGATCTGTCAATCCTGTCGCAAACACAACCACACCACTATTCCTGTACAGTCCAGGAAAGTCAGAACCCGCTTACATATCCGGCAGCGTCTCACCCCCATATTTGGGGTATCCCCGAAGTGATAATACTAAAGAATAAGTAAAGTTTCAGTAAATATTTCGTGACAGTTAAATAAATATCTGATTTAAAATACTTTCACCCCCAGTAGTACATCCCTTGACTAGCAGAGACGGGGAAGTCAGTTCGTAGTAATAATAAAAAAAAAATCTTTCACCTACAATTTTACTGTAAAAAATATCTGAATAATTTTTTAAATTGAATTTCTTTTCATTTAGCGTTATTTAATATAAATTATTTTCAAAATTTGGTGTCGCATTATCATGAGAGAATGAGATTTTTTTTTTCTCTTTATCTCTCTTGTTTAAATTCGGTAGCGAGTAAAAATATTTTTGGAATTCCTATAGTACTGTATTTTAGCATCTAATAATTAGACACTGTTATTGTGAGAATGCGTTGCTCTTGCGATTCAACTATAAGTCCATGGAAGATTTCCGTTGTTCATGCATTCCATGTCATCTTTGTAGCAGATTATTACAGCTGAAATCGTTTAATTTTAGCTTATATTTTAATATCGTCAATACGAAGAATAGATGACGCAAATTAAAGGGTGAAAAAAAATCCTTCGTCGCATTCTGACGTCAAAACTCAAAATCAAAGACTTCTGAAAATAAAAACCTTCCATGATGCACGGCTCATCATTCTAAATGTGGAACTTTCAAAGAAAAGCAGATCAAATCCTACTCATTGTAATCCTTGCACAAATTACCTAAAATCGTAAAAGTATAATAATAACCACAAAGAGCACTTTCACAAATGACGACGAAATTGCGAAATAAATGGAAAAAAAAAAACTCTTTTCAGGATCATTAGACACTGAGGTATCGTATTTCGATATCCATTCACACACATCTAATTCACCTATCATTAATAAATCCATTTTTCCTATTACTAAATGCTTACCTGTCTTCCATCGATTTAAATGCAGTCTCTCATTTCATTAGTACACAACAAAACAAGCAGCGCACGACAATTACGCTAAAATCGCGCACAACGCATCCGCCACCTATCTATTCTATCAGATGATCTATTTTTCCTTTCTTTTTCTCTTTTTTCATTGTTTATCTTTTTTCTACCCCCTCCCCTCCCCACATTAGTATATCAAGGTCGTTTTTCTCAATAAGGGCGTGGAACACGTATTTTTCTTCCCGCCAACGCAGTCTGACGGAAGTGTGACAGTCCTTTATTCATTCATGAAGAAAAGAGCTCGAGCGGCTGACGTCACGCAACGTATTTGGAACGTAAAACGTATTCTTTTATTTATATCTTTTTTTCCCTGTGCCGTGTCGAACTCTGTTTTTCTTTTCCCCCTATGAATGAATGAATGAATGGCAGCTGGACTGAATGAATAATTAGTAGTGGGACCACTCGACGTAATTTCCGGCCATTTTCGGAAACGGCCAATTTTTGTGGCCAGATGTTTTTTACCCAAACATACGACGGAAAAGTAATATCTGCGAAAGGATGGACTTCCGTACCGGTACAACAAATTTTGGCTTAACTTCTGCCAGATTAAATCGACTTTTTGTACATGACGCAAGGAAAATAGGGTTACGGAGAAATTTATTGCGTTGCATGACGTCGCTGAGGCGAAGGGAAATAATTTTTACAGACAAAATTCCGAAAGATGTGTCTGTGGTTGTTAAATTGTTCCATTACTGAAAAAGAACTGCTCCTTCACCACAAATGAAGGCTTTGTTCTGTGAGGAAGATACCTTTCCGGAACTTATTTCGTAATTGTTTTGCTGTAGAACGAAAGATGACGCAGCTCCATTGAAAATTATTATGGCAGTGACGTAGATTCCGCAAACGATCAAAGGAAAATGTTCTGAAAGAATCAAATGAGAGTGTTCTGAAGTCAGAACTTCGGAAAGAATTTTGTGTGGGATAACTGCGGCTATAAAAGCACTTTTTTTTACTGAAGTTTCACTTTCAAACACATTTTAGAAAATTTATTACATAATTTTTTTATTTATAGACGAAACATAATAGATTTTTAGTAGCTGTATATCATCTTCTGCTGAAATTGTGAGATAAGCGAATACTGTTATATTTTTATTAGTTTATCGATTCTCTCCATGCTTTTCATTAATAAAATTCCCACTTGTAAAATTACGGAACCAGTTCAACTACGAGAAAAAAGAAAGTTAAGGTGTGCAAATTTTTGAATTTTGATGAATATATTTCAATAATACTTACTTTAGTTGTGCCGTCTCCCATTATGTCTTGTGCCATCCATTGTTTTAAAATAACCTTAGCAACTTATAACGTTTTGAGCTTTTCTCTTTACTTTTTGTGTTTGGAATACAAGTCGTTTTTCATTTAGAATAGTTGTTAATACCCTTCTTGGTCGGATTTTTTTTTCTTTCGAATTTCTGACAAAATGATTATGTTCTCCATTCAAGGCGGGGAATCTCACTGCGAAAACATAAATAAAGTAGGACTATTTGCGCCATTTCTTAGCAATATTCAGAAATACAAAAAATAATAACGGAATATAACGAGACGTGTAAGTAGCGACGAATTAACTTTCAACGATGCAATTTTTCTCTTTGTCTCATGACATGTGACGCCGACTAAGAAGGGGTTAAATATTGATACTTTTGTATTATACATTAATATTATATAATTATTGTATTACTTATTAAACATTAAACACTCCTTAAGAGACCTCTGTTTTATCGTAACAGAAAATTGGCAAAAAATCAAGTGTTTCAAACTTCGCCTCGAGAAAGGTCAAATTTCTAAAATCGTCTGCAAGAAAACTCGATCACGGCATGATTTTTTTCACGACGTCTTAACGAAGTGATATTTAACAAACACGATTTCATAAATTAAGATTTTCTGACAAATTTTAAATTTTTATATTAAAGTTGAAGAAAATTTGATAATTTTTTTTGTTACAAATGAGTTTTCGTAGTTAAATTCTTCATAACATCAAATATTTTTTCAGGTGATATGTTTTTTATATTTTTTATCATATGCGAAGTATTGTATGCAGACAAGGGTTTATTATAATCAAAATATTTGACGCCGAAATTTTAATTGATATTAACGTTTTAGACATCAATTAGTCCAAAAAAATATTTTTAGAACTATGTCGTTCTTTCATGCAAATGTGAGCGTGCTAATTCAAAAAATGCGATGATATTTGGCAAGTTGATTTTACACCAAAATTATATATCAGCACAAAATATTAGGCCTAATTCGTCAATGCAGATAGGTACTTTACTTAGATAATTTTTCTTTGTTATACTATGAAAGTATGCAAAAATGGGCCATATTTCTTACAAATATTTTTTTAACATGAGCGTTGCTATTCACATTGAAAGAAAGTATTACATTACCTTTTAAATTATTGCACCCAAGGAAAATATTACATACCATTTTTAACCGTAGAGTATATTTTATATGCGTCTTGCTACTTCAATCAATGATAAAATTAAATTGATTTATTTGTGCACAGATTATCTTGGCGATAATTAATGATTTTAAAAAACAGTGAAAACCTGAGAAAAACAGCATAACAAAATCAAACTAGCATTATTTAGCTCGATGATTCTCGGTGATGATATAGAAGTTATTTTTCTTCTCTAATATGCTCCAAAGTTATCGTAGGAAAAAAATCAAATTTATGAACACTAAAAACAACAGGGACAAATTGTCAATAAAAAGGAAAAAAGTTTTTATTTATGTCAATCGGAAACGTCTGGTTGCATAACAAGTAGGTTACAACCTCCTATGGATACCTGTGACATCCTTATATGGATATGTGAGACAGTTGAGGAGAGAACGCTCCAGATTTTTTAAAAATTGCAAAATTTTTATCAAGATCTCCATCGTATGGAACCATTTTTCAACCAATTCGATATTTAACTGTTAAAAAATTAATGCACACGATTAACGTCGTTTGGACCAAATCTACTTTTACATAATAAAATAGAATACATTAATTTCAATAAACTATTCGCTGCATTTTTATATTTAAAATATCTGTTCCTGAATATTCTTGAGCATATAAAAATAAAAGATAATAAAGTTAAAATTATAAAATTAACTCTAAAAAGTTATTCAATCATTATCGTAATTATTAATTTAAATTTTGATTCATTTCTTTAAAACAGCTAACTTTTTTAGACTTTCATTGCATTTCGTGTGTTTATTATTCATTGAGTTCCTGTTTTAACTCCAATAAAAGCAAACCTTTTTCTTTCTTTCTCAACAACCGGCGAAAATGAAAGAGAAAGTATCTAACAAATCTTTTTTTCAAAGAATTCGCATTCCACGGATCGCAGAGTAAAATCAATTTTCCTTGTTTCCGGTTTTTCCCTCCCGTTATTGAATTGAGTTCACTAAAGTAGCCAATAGTAGTGATTTCAACCGAACCAATTCTACCCAGAATTCAAGGAAAAAAACTACAAAACCAGGATTAAAAAGAGAAAGTAACTTTTCTTCAGAGAAATAGCATGGAATCTTGGAACGCGGTAGTGCTTTCTTTCTCGCATAAGATACAGATGGAACTAATAACTAAAGCTTTTCGCAAGTTATATGTATTATAGAATTGCTGGAAGTTGTTTTTCTCTCAGAAATATAACAGTGTTTATATTTACTTATGGAAGAAATTGTGGCAGCTTGTCCTTTGGAGCTACAAATCTACAACTTCCACATTTAATAACTTTTCCCCTTAACATTTGTTGGTGGATCATCCCTTGGAGTTGTAGAACAGCAGTATCTCTTTCAATAATTTCAAAACATATTATTTTTTATATTTTTCCGTAGCACTTTTACACGTAAATATTCCGGTAATCTGGAAACCAGTGGCGAATGCAGGATTTTGGTCAAATGGGGGCTGAGATCCAATGGTGTAGTCGCAAAATTAGCAATGCCGGGACACACTAACCCAGGTGACAAAAATTGCACTGAATTAAGGACTTTTCGCAATTTTTTCTCATTTATTTCTCTTTAATAAAGGCAGTGTCGGAATGGCGTTCCGGCTCCACTACATCCCTGCTGAGGTCATAAAAATTTTGTATTGTAGTGACCTTATGGCTTATGTAAGTCAAATCACTTTAACTTTACTCATTTGACAATAAGAATCACAAAGGACATTACAATACTTCCGATAATTTAATAAAAACAACGAAATAACTAGCCAAAAAATGTTTTCGACTGCGTTAACGCTACAAGCACAAATGGAATGACTAAAAAAGCGGGAAAATTATCAAGCCTGTCAAATCCAGAAAGCAATGTTGCCACGCTATTTTTTTAAAAAAGGAAATTAAGAACAAACACGTGTAGTGATTTGAAAAAAAAATAAGAATTTTGGTTTATCTCTGGGGTTCCATAGCAACCCCTGGTTTCGCCACTGGTGGAAACTATTTATTATCACAATTCACCTCAATTTGAGTGCGAAAACCTAACCTAAACCTAAAGAATGCTTCGATTTATAACTCAGAATAGCTTGAATATGCATTTTACCAGGTGTGCTTGGTAAAATAAAAGAATATTAGGACGGAGTGGCATTTCTAGGTACCATTTAGGGTTTCAGACCTAAAAACTCAACCCTATAATAGAAAAAATCTGAAATTGGTAATCTTCCAATCTCTCTCCCTCTCTTTTTTTTTTTCTTTCTTTCGTTTTCTTCTCTCATAAACTGTTTTCTTTGGATTTATATTTTATTGATTTCCCTTTAATGTTCACTTACAAAAACTGCTTTCTGCTGATTATGTGTTAACTCCATTTTTTTTTTATTTCTAAGGGGAGAATTTATTTCTTCAGGAAAGAAAATAGACAGATTTTGGAATGCATTTTTAGATCTGGGTTTCTGCCGAGACATCCATTGCAACATTTGAAATGTAGACTTTCCAGCTCATAATAGTGACAGAGATCGTTTAGGAAAGGATACATTCAGAGAGGAAAATGGATGGGTTTTGCCAGTTCCCATTCCTAATTTCACTCATTTTAAGGATAATAAACGTGTAGAAATTCCTGTTTATAATAATTAAACCTTGGATTGGAATAATTATTCTTCACATTTGGCTACATGTGTAACATCTGCGCCATCTGGCGAACGATAGAGCCTAAGAACTCGAGAGACGTTCAGGTGTCGAGAGAGCGGACGAAGTAAGATGCGAGACGGCGTCCGGACGTTATGAACTATTTCCCTACTAATGTTTCGCTCGGATATATATTCTCGTCATGTAAACTATTTGTAATTAATGTCTATGGTGTCTTCTTTGTCTACTGTGTCCAATTTTGAAATTAAAATAGCTAAAAAGGCACATGGTGTAGTTCTGCTTCTTGACCACATCACATCATCACACATGTCGACCTCAAATATTTTTTGTACAACTGAATTGAAATCCTTTGAATTGAGCATCATATAAATTACACATGTTCCTTAAATCTCGTATAAATACAACACTTCAGAATTAAGGAATGAATTTAGGCACATTAGAATTCTTTTCAGTGTCAGATTAAGAATGAACGGAAACATCGATTCTAAAGCGTTTGTATGCTACAAAGGACAGACCCGTTGAATATTACCTTTTTCCTAAATTTTAAATTGGCTACATAATTTTTTTATTCATTTCACTTTAAAATTTTCCCAATGTTTGCTGTTAAGAGAGAAACTCTTTTGATTTCCACAATTAAAAGTAAAATAGAACGCTCAGCTTTCGACTTGCAGAACGCAATTTGTTGTAGTGCCAACGAAAGAGAAGAAAAATTGCGTCTATGCTGACAAAATAATTGGTCTCTTTCTTGGGATCAGGCGATGCTGCTGGATTGTCTTTGAAACTTATGTCTTCTTCGCTTTACTTCATAACAGTGAAGCTTCTGTTACAAAATAAAACAATGCACTACGTCCGAAACAGCCTTCATTTGTCTTAAGTTTCCTTTTCCATTTTCTGATTGTTTTGAACACATTTTATCAACAGAGAAGAAGAGAACAGTATTCCTTCTGCCTCATTTAGTTGTCAACCTTCATCCTCTGTCGCAGTTTATGATTTTCATAGAATGTTTGTAAAATTTCAGTTTTGGATCTCATAGCAATATGGTTTTGATCTCTGATATAAAAGCTTCAGAAGTATTCTATTACACACTCTCGTGACCACTTAAAGTTTAGTCTGGTGGGGTAATACTGAAAACCTTTGACATAAATTGCAAACGGATTTTGCAAATTGGAAGTGTGCCTTTTCAAAAGAGCAAGAAGCACACTTTATCATAATTAGCACAGAACTCGATCAAGCAGGATATCAGAGGTATTTAAAAAGGAAGGTAGTTAATGCACGAAAATTTAAACTTCAGGTCTTAGCTATTTAAAAATCATGCTTGGAACTCTGTTGGAAGAAATAGAATTCAAATCATCTCCGTTCCTTTACCGTCCAGTACACGACACGTCTCTGAATAATGACTAAGAAACAGTGGCAAATCCAGGGGGGATATGAGGCTGCAGCACCCTAGAGCTAAACCAGAATTCTTGATTTTAAAAATCACTACAACTGTTCGTTCTAAATTTCCCTTTTCTAAAAAAAAGTAATAGAAACGTGACAACATTGCTTTATGGCTTGACAGGCACCAAATTTTTCCTACTTTTCTAGTCATTCCACCTGTACTTGTAACGTTGACGCAGTCGAAGACATTTTTGGCTATTTATTTTATTGTATTTTTTATTAAATTATCGAAAGTATTGTATTGTTCTTCATGATTCTTATTGCCAGGTGCATAATATCTCTTAAGTTAAAGTGTTTTGGTTTACATAAGCCATAAGGTTTGACATTCGTCACGAAGATACAAAATTTTTATGACCACTCCCGACCCAAATTCTGGATTCGCCACTGCTAAGAAACATCCAAATAGAATGGAAAATGCTCCTTTTATGAGATTCTTGACAACTTCCACGGAATCAAATCAAGGATTCGATAGAGCAACATTACTACTCGCGCTGATGTGAATAGTAAAATTACTTATTAGGATAAATAATGGCACGGTAATGAAATCCGTGAATGTCACATTAGACTCTGCGCTGTCTCACGTTGCTTCGTGATGTCACATTATTTTTCCTGCTGAAAGATGAGCAATTGATTCTAACAATGAAATGGCGAGTAGCATGACCCCACAGCCAATGTAGCGATATCAACCTTGCTACGAATATTTCAAGAAAGAACGTTTTGTAAGTAGACCAACTGGATGGAAACATTATGCTGATAGCAAGTTTCAGCCTTTAGTAACGCAATCACAGGATCGCTTTCAATGTTATTACAGAACCGTTTATAATATACAATAAATTAAAAAATTTATAAAGGATTGTGCAATAAAAAAGAATAAACTGAAAGCTTATTTAATAATATATTTTCTCTTCGGGATAAATTAGCGAAAATGATCACAATTGTTTTCATTTTATTGTTAGTCTCGTGACATTCGCTTCAGCAGTATTTGTAAGTTGTCAAGATGCTACTGGAATATTTAAAACTGTTCTGAAATATTAGAATTATTAATCTGGGAAACTCAACTCTTAACCATCCTTGTCAACTTTTATTGTTTGTAAATGGTAAAATATTGAACGTTAAATTAATCAGTCAGAAACAAAAGTGATGAAGCCAAATAGTAGAAAACAATATAAATCAACCGCAGCTCTCGCAACACGTACTCTTGAAGCAACATTCACTTTTTCTGATTACTCATCATAATTTGCTCTTTATTTATCTAGCATATAACTATTTCATGTATAAACAGTGCAGGATTAAGCCCTCTTGGGGCCCTTAGGCAATGCAAGTCTCTCGGTCCTCCCCTCCCCTCCCCTTCCCCAGTTTTCAAAACCAGATATTTTCGTGTTGATTTGAACTTAATCTCGACATAAGCAGTTTTAAGTAGCAAATATTGACAGACTGAAATAGCAAAACATTTAATTGTGGATCATTTTAGAGAGAGTTGGCTTCAGTATATCGCGTCTAAAAAAATACGAAATTAAAATTTAAAAGTAATTTTTTTACAAAATAGTAGAAGAGTGACGAAACTTTTTATAACGTATTTTAAATGCTATTTAATTATGGGATTGAACATATTTTAAATTAAAAAGCAACATAATGTTTTAGAATTATAAAATAACATAATATAAAACTTGCAGATGGTAATTAATTAGGAAAGTTATTACAATTATGTTCAAAAAGTTAAACAATACTTGATTTTAATTTGAAAATGTTCGAGTGCACGGCTTTTATAAATTAAACTAGCAGTACGCGCACGGCGTTGCCCGTGGAATCAGGACTTTAACAAAATGGGGGGGGGGGGGGAACCCCCACAATGACACGAAAAAGTTTTGAAAACAAAAGATGCACATTATTTATTTTTCCGCTTATTTTTCTTTGTGGTAATGACATTTATCAAAACAGAAATGCATATATTATTGAGTTGACCCGTTTCTTTTTTCTCTCGACAAATACCCGAATGTAATGTCGTCACCTGCCGGAAGGAATCGGATTGTTGAAATACATGCTGGGAATGAAAGCATATGACGTCACCTGCCGCGAGGAAGGTCACGCACCAGCCAATGAAATTGCGACAATGCATTCTGGAATAGTCCGGAGAAACTCTCGCTGTTAAATTTTGCTAGCAAAAAAACTGTTTGAATTGATGAGGGAAAAATTAATTTAAAAAAAAAGAAAAAGATATTTTAAATGTGCTTGTTTTAAATCCGACAGACTGAAAAAAATGAAAATTATAGAGTTGTTAGAATGTCAGATGCGAGAATTTGAAGAAATCCTTATTAAAAATTACCATAAAAGTGACTATTTTTCAAAAATTTCTCAAAATTCAATAAATTACGTTAGATGTACGAAACTTAGAATGGAAATTGTTTGTTCTTTCCGATGATGTAACGATGGTGTTTTTTCGTACAATTTTTCTAAGCCATGCTTTCTGACTTGACAGGCTCGGAAATTTTATCGCTTTTGTAATCATTCCACTTATACTTGTAGCGACTGCGTTAATCGAAAACATTTTTTTTGGCTAGTTATTTCATTGTTTTTATTAAATTACCGAAAATATTGTTGTGTCCCTTATGAATCTTATTGTTAGGTGAGTAAAGTTAAAGTGTTTTGACTTACATAAGCCACGAGGTCACGACGATTCAAAATTTTTATGACTTCATTCCCCCCCCCCTCCGACCAAAATCCGGGATTCGCCACTGTATAAGCGTTATCCTTTTGTGAAACTATACGCGGAAGTTTAGGAATGAATACTCTCTTACTTATATAGGGTTAAATACTTTTAGTTTTAATGACATTTAAACTTTGGACCTCATAAGAAGTTTTCCGGCGAAACGCTAAGGTGTTAATTTGTTTCTATCAGAGAGGCTTCGCAAATTCAATCCGTGTTTCAGATGTCATTTGCTTGGAAAAGGAAACTGAAAGAATAAAATAATGGAAAATAGTTCATGAGATAGTGGCGAATCCAGGGGGGCTATCGGGCTGCATCCCCCTCCAGAGCTAAGTCAGAATTCTTGATTTTATTTAAAATCACTACAACTGTTTTTTCTTAATTTCCTTTTTTAAAATTTTTTTCAAGAACGTGGCTATATTGCTTTCTTTTTTGACAGGTTCGAAAATTTTCCAAAAATTTGCCTACTTTTCTAGTCATTCCACTTGTGTTGGTAGCGTTGACGCGGTTGAAGACATTTTTTTCCTATTTATTTCATTGTATTTTGTATTAAATTATCGAAAGTATTGTAGTGTTCTTAAGACTGTAAAGTTTCAGTGTTTTGGTCCACATGAGCCATGAGGTTTGACATTCTTCACGGCGATGCAAAATCCGCCCGCCCCCCCCTCCCGACCCGAATCCTGGATTCGCCACTGCCATGAGATGTTTAATTAACATCACACTGATCATAAACCATCGTGTCTTCATGCATACGAATGACACATGAATTAGATACAAGTGAACAGAACGCGCCTGTGCGATTGTATGGAATTATCTCTGGATCAAAAGTACAATGGAAGAGCAAACAATCGCACTTGCTCCTAATGACGCAGATTTAATTTCGAGTTGTGTCATAGTTGAACGACCTCTGCCTCAGCTGTTGCGTTCGCTGCAAGCTTCCATTAACAATAGATCATCATTTTCAATTAGCATATTTGTTAGTGCCTATGTGGTGGACAGAGATTCAAACGCTGTGGTCTTGCATATAGATGTTATTAACAACCTTTGTATCATTGGACCTCTAAATGAATCATAAATCTCTTTATCAACAGTTGTGACACTTGTTATTTTATATGCAATTATATGTAGTACGGTGGTCATCACAATTAAATGTTAACATAATGTATATTTTATAGATATATCTCCTAATTCAAAGCGACATGCTAAGGTTTTACGGGAAATTTTAAGGTTATCCCATTTGCCTTACACAAAAAAAAGTTATTTAAAAATACTGGGAAGTTATATCCATCAAATTATTATTTTAAATATTTCTTTCTGGACAACTTTATCATTTTTATTAACATTAGTAGTTTTGTGAACAGTAGATCTCATCCCCTACCCAAAAAAATCTAATATCTGCTCTTGATCGTAGTCTAAAAATTTAGCCATTTTGTTCCGAATGCGCCTTCTTCTTCGTCTTTAAGGAAGGTCGCGATGCGAAGCGAATTATCTACACAAATCTATGCTTTTATCAGTATTTGCAAAATTATAATTAAGTGTCTGCTTTTATGAATATTAACAAAATTACAGTTAAAAGTTTCTCCATTACTAAAATGATTCAAATGTTCTAATTGTGCCAAACTGATCAAACACTGAAACCATTAAAGCGGTCGCCAATATTGCATTGCAAAAACTGCAACCTTAAGTTTATTATTAAGCATGTTAATTAATTATCGATGCTTAAAATGAAGGTTAATGAATATAACTGAAAATTGCTTTTCTTCTCTACACAAATTAAAAGTTTCGTTAATTTAAAAATTAATATACATTTTATGTCAAATTTGTTTATAATTGACTATGTTATGTTTCGCTGAGCATGTGAATACAGTATAAGCACGCATCGGTAATGGGTGTATTAAATGCTTCCTTGCCTAGGGGCATCATGTACCCTTCCTTGCATTGGCCCTTCTATAGATTATAACAGAGGTATTATATGCCTTGTTCAGCTTTCTGTGGCATGATATTCCGAAAATATCATTAAATATTCTTACAGCTAATACTTTCTTTCGTTCAAAGTAACATGCCATGAACACCAATTAAAAATATGGTCTGTTAAAATGATATATTCAGAACTGGTGGCTTGAGACTCGAAAGAAATGAATAAGTCACAATGGCTCCCCATATGTTTATTCTTATTGCTTTTCTATGTAAGAATCTACGTAACAACTTTAGATGTGTTCCCTGGTGTCTCTTACGGGACATTTAAGACGCATTTATTTTTAAATCTTAAATGCTTGTATGATACACTCGGGAATGCAATGATAAGTTGGAGTGTTCTCTTCTTCCGTATTTCTCGTGCACTTCTGCAATATATCGTGTTTTAGGTTGACTTTCGTCGATTAGAGAAGATAATAGTAACAACATCGTGGAGCGATCGTAAAATATCTTAATCAGGCCATTCATACCTCTTCCAAAATGGGAATTTTGGAACACGGAAAGGAAAAAACAAGCGTCAAGGTAGAAAACCTATGGAAAATAGCATAGCGACTGGGAAAAGTCGGATTTCCAACCAAACCAAATTCCGGCAGTTCGTGTGCCGAATCTTTGGTGGCACCTTCTGCGAGGATATTCGGCACTTCAAACGATTTGACTGGATCGAGACCCTGCTACGATGGCAGCAAATCTGAAATCCGTGGTGTGGGGAAGGAATAGGGAGATCGAAGAGCAGCTGTTGAGGGGGAAAGAGAATCGCTCTCTCCTACTGCCAGCGTACTTTGGAGCTTCAGATGAATGGACGTGCCCGATTTTTCGACTTGAAATGGGTGGGGAAAAAACCAGCGTTGGGACAAATGGATGGAATGGAGTACAGATGAATTGCCGGTTTTATGCTAAAGGGATGCATTTATGAATGGCGCCTCTTCTCTTTGACTTATTTGGTCCAAAACTTGATATCGTTCTACAACTTTGATGTAAAAAACAACACACAGAATTTCTATCATCTATCTTCCTTTTCAGTTGTCGGGTTCCCATACACAATAATCCACAGATAAGGATTTTATCTAAAATGCAATACAGATCTACAATTTTGATGTAATGAACTGATGCAATATGTCATCTGCTTAGCTCGTCTCAGTTTTGAGTTCACGTTTACACAGACGGACAGACATACATTTTAATTCCCAGGTCTAAAGTCTAAAACGTGTAGATTCCTCAAAATCTGCAGGTCTAATTTTTGGATTATTACAATACTTTTTCTCCCTGCATATTCGCAAGAGAGAATTTATCGGCAATTAAATAATAAATATAAATTTCTCTGTTTAAAGTAGAGGGAACATTTGCCTAGAGAGCAAACAAAAAAAAATAATCCAAGAACAATAATACCTTTTCAACAATATCCTTCGATGAAAATACGAAAACAAAGTTATGGTGTAGCGTCTTAGGAAAATTGGGACTAACTAGGATCGAAACTAGGATTCTTCGCTATTTATGAATGAAAGTATTTTCGGATAGGAAAATGGTCAAAGCGATCGAAAATTCTGCCATTTGTCAATTTTCCATTCAGTCTACGAATGATGATGGTAATTTCATGTGGGTGTGAAATATAACCATGGGAACAGTCCATTGCAGGAAACGTTATGATTACCATGGCCGTGCATTACATTCATGGTGGAATCAGTGGCTTAGATAAAGGGAGGGGGGGACGATCCGTCTTGGACGGTACTTTGAAAGGGGCGGCAAAATCAGACATACAGGAGAATTTTATGTCTGCGAAGAGTAGCGGCACTCAACTTGAACATGAAAAAAATAATATAATTAATTCAAATTTTCCGCTATTCGTCGATAAATAACCGTTATGTGAAAGAAAGACGTTGTGGACGCGTGATTTCGCAACCCATCAGCAGAGATAGAGCACGTGAAACGATGAATTGCACTACTAGTAAAATATTTTTTCTTGGAAATAATTATTATTTTTCATTTTGATGTTTATGTACCTGATGTAACTTGTAAAGAAAAAGCGGCATGCTGCAAGTTCGCCCCGGGCGGCAGAAGTTGCAGCTACGCCACTGGGTGGAATGTTCACAAATTGAACGCATAATCACTATGCAGATTACTGATGGCTTCCTGATACCGTCTTTTTAATGCAAAAAAACGACAGCTGTTCGTAGATAAACCAAACATGCAGACATTGAGTGTTTTGATACGCAATCATTGAGAAAAGTAGATTTATTTTTGCTATTTAAGCATTTTTTTCTTATATCCTCATCCGTTATACAGTACTTTCGTATTTCCGTACACTTGCTGCATTGTCATACGTTTGTTCGCACTTAGGTGTATAGTTTTCAAGTCATCCTTTGTTATGTGCCCCAAACGAGAATTCTCTCTCTGCAGTGTTTAGGCGATCTTGAAAGGACACCCTGGGCATATAAAAAACCAGACAAACATCCAGAGGCATTCCAACAATTCCTTACTTCCATTGCCGTAAAATTATACGGCAGCAATCAGCAGAACCATCATTGCGGCATTATCAGCATCTAAGCACGTACTGAAACAATTAGGGATTCATAATTTACCTTGTGCGTGTAACACTAGCCTACTTAGATTTCATCGCGTGCGCAATTCGCGACACGCAAAGGTGTGCTACTGTGTTTAGTTTCTTCAAAGAACTCCTCGCCCAGAATTTAATATTAGGTATTGATACCTGGTAAGGTCAGAAAGTTCTTCGAGAGAGATACAATAGGGGATCTATTTGGGGAACATGACCTCAAATAAAGATACCTGTTTTTTCTCCAAGAGGCTCATGTTGGATCATTAAACCATATATGTAGGGAATCATTAGTATCTCCATGTGGATAAATTCGGCAACAGTAAATGATTCATCGATCATAGAAATTGTTTCACCTCTTTACCATACTAGTATTACTATAACTAGAGATTTCATTATCATTGGGGGAGGGAAATAAAAAAATCTTATCTGTATAAGTAAAACTGAAACGCAAAAGTTTTTACGTCATATGAAATCCGTATTGTTGATCATAAAGTAGAAAACTTCTACCAGTGACATTTCCCTCTCAATAAGGGGCCGTCCACAAATTATGTCACGCTTGGAGGGGGGGAGGGGGTTCGTGAAATTGTGGCAGTTTGTGACAAGAGGTGGGGGTAACAAGAAGAATGACATCACACAATTTGGTTAGAATAAAAACATTTAAAATTTGCAGATTAAATTTTGAAGGTATTTTGAAATTACCAGAATTTGAGGGTATTTTTTTAATCGGGGCTAAAACAACTTTCATGTGATTTTTTTTCACTTATATTTCTTTCTTTTCGAAAAAGGCATTCAGGGTAGGTTCTGAGAATTTGGTAGCAGCAGAAATTCTTCACCATTAGAAGAAAACCTCCCACTGCTCATAAATGTCATTAAAACACATAGTTAAAGTTTAAAAATAAAATTTTAAATATGATCTATAACGTAGTGCTTTGTTCCTGAACTGCAAGTATATGTTTATGTAATATAGCGTGACAAGAGGTGGGGGTATGGTGAAGTGTGACACTTTGTGACAAAGGCGTGTCAAAAATATTGAAAAAGAGTGTGACATCATTTACGGACAACCCCTAAGGCGCATAACATTGCATCTATTGATCCGAGGTTCGAACCTCCTCCAAGGAATACTTCTCTTTCTCAAGAAAGAGAAAGCTTTAGCCTTTTGTACAGCTGATTTATTTTAATTCCAAACTTGTTTGTTGTAGGGGAAGGTGGTGTACCTAGGTCCCATTTTTACTTTTTAAGGTACACCATGGGTAGTGTACCTTGGACCAGCTATTTCTAGATTTAAAAATTCTAGCCGAATAGTTTGAACATAAACATTTATTGGTATTTTAGCTACAGAAAAATGTTAATGAGCACTTTTACTTAATGAGGTCTTAGATTAGACCGAATATAAAATTATTACAGCAACAGTTTCATTCCTATGAGTAGGCTTAACCAACATTGTAATCAGACAAGTCAATTCCAAATGTTAATTTCCGAAGCTGCCTTTCAGATCCTCCAGTCAACACGGGATGTGGTAACTTCCACATTACATCACATTTTTCCACAGCATAAGTGGTAGACCATGTAGTGGTCATGCACCAAGGTACACCACTTGGGCATGGTCCAAGGTATACCACTTGGTCATTTCATGGAAAATGGCTGACTACTAAATTGAGGTTGGGCTTAACATAATTTCTAACACATGTTATTATAGCTAAAACTGTGCTTTATAAGTTAGGCATTTTACTATAAAGTAATTTATGTATGTTTAGGAAATTCAACAGGAAAAACATTACTTTTGATGGGTCAATTTCCTTTTTCAGGATTCATTCATTCAAATGAGCACCTTGACAAATAAGTTTAGCTACACTGGGACCTCTGGTGGCAAGTGTACAAAATACATATAACATTTTCTATACATCTATACAGATGGCTCTAAAATCGGCATAGGTTCACGGTACACTTATGTCCAAGGTACACCACCTTCCCCTATATAAAAATATTTTGCATTTTAAATCCAAATTTGTTTGTTGTATATAAAAATGTTTTGTATTTTAAATCCAAACTTGTTTGTTGTATATAAAAAATGTTTTGTATTTTAAATCCAAACTTGTTTGTTGCATATAAAAATGTTTTGTATTTTAAATCCAAACTAGTAAACATATTTTCTTCAAATTTCGATCACAAATACTATGAATAGGGCTCTCACCGTATCTCACTACTCAGTCCCGTATTAGTATTTGTCTCGTTTCCTCCCTAAATCCTGAGTGAGACACCGGGCGAAAGAAACAGGTTGTGAGTGAAGACAATTGAAGCAATTTTTATTTGTCACTAGCAGATCGCGCACGGCGTTGCCCGTGGAATCAGGACTTCGACAAAATAGAGAAAAAAGAAATGCCCACAATGACACGAAAAAGTTTTGAAAGCAAAATGAAAACAAAATATACACATTATTGATTTTCCAGCTTATTTTTCCTCTCGACAATGACGCGAGTGTAATGACGTCACTGGAAGAAAACGGACTTCAGAAATGCATGCTGGGAATGAAAGAATATTACGTCACCTCCTGCGAGGAAGCAACAATGCATTCTGGGATCGTCCGGAAAAATTCTCGCTGTCAAATCTCGCTAGCAAAAAAACTGTTTGAACTTATCAGGGAAAAATTAATTTAAAAAAAAAACGGAATAAGATATTTTAACCGTTCTTGCTTTAAATCCGACAGAAACGTTCTAGATATAAGCTGAAAAAAATGAAAATTATAGAATTGTTAGAACGTCAGATGCGAGAGTTTCAAGAAATCCTTATCAAAAATTACCATAAAAGTTACTGTTATTTAAAAATTTCTCAAAATTCAGTAAATTATGTTGGATATTCAGAACAAACTTCATTAGAACGAAAATTGTTTGTTATATCCGATGGTGCACTGATTGTTTTTCAACTATCATTAGATAAGATACTACAGCCGTAAATGTCCCGAAAATGATCCAAAACAACACGAACATTAAAGAAAAAAATTCTAGATTAAATTTTAAAATTCTGGCTTCGAGGTGCATTGAGTCACCATTACGTCTACCTGTGTGTTAAATTTCATGGCTGCAAGTGCGATAGATTCGTCTGGACATCGCACACACACACACACATGCAAGCATTGCCTTTTATAAGTATAGATTATAATTTTAAAATGACTTGCGCCCAATATAATAAAGAAAATGATATAATTAAGAATGTAAAATCAACTTTAAAATATGTCTGGGCTAAAAAGGATTAGCCTTGCATCTTTTTTTATTTCAATTATTTTCATCTTTTACTATTGATAAAAAGTAATTATTGAATTAATTGTTACAAAATCTTCATTCAAGTCTTTCTTATTCTTCAACATTTGTGAGCAAACTTTGAAGTACTTATAACACCTACTAATAACTTATAGAGATAATTAGCTTTCGGCAGCTTTCGAAAACTGTTTGGTTCAATTTCAATTTTCATTTTAATTAAAAAACGTTTCCAGCATAAAAGTATTTTGTGCATTATAATATTTTTATATTAAAGACATTAGATATGAATGTATTACAACTTGAAAATGTTATGCAACCCAGCAAGCTGCGACTTTCAATTATTTAATCAGTTCACCGCTTTTAGTATTGTTGCTACAATAATCCAATTGTGATACATAATAAAAATAGGTAAAGGAATAAATTAAAATTTTTTAATCATATTTTTGTGACAGCTCTGATGAAATATTAAATATTTAATTGCATTTCTGTTACAAAAGAAGCAACATTATTCGACGTCCTATCGTTGACCGTGTTTCGAAATACTTGCGATTCTTGCTTCTCTATTTCATATGCAGATAATAGTTTCATCTAGAATTAATTAAAAATGATTCCATCCTTTACCAAGAATTCCACTTACTTTTATTTGAAAAGAAAGCCATATTACTTTAATACAAACAGAGATAAGCTTCTATTTAAATTGCAAAACGCACCCTTTAGAGATAGATATAATTACTGCAGTAACAGTTGCATCATATTTCCGTCAAAACCATATGGCATTCCGTTAAATCCCATTTCTCCCCTATCGATTGTGCTCATTTCTGTAATCCGAATCTTTCATTTTTCATACAACACTTTAATATTGAAGTAATAAGGTATTTACGTGTCCATTCGATCAGAAGCCTATACGTATTACGCAACGTATCATATTCACTTTTTTCCACCGTAATACGCCTTTACTACGGTATAAGGTTTATCATTATTATCGCTTTATTCTATTCCCACCATAAACCATCTTCTATTCTCGTCCATACACTGCATATTGTTTCGAGCTTCCCTTCTTCTATTATTACCTTCTAACGCTACATTGTTTTCTATTTCCTGAGCAATAAATCCCCTCGCGTGACGTTTATTTTACCTTATTATAGTTTTTCTTAGATGTAAACGAAACCTGGCTTATTTCCTCAGATTTTCACAAATATAGTGAAACCTCTCTTCAGTGGCCAATCCTCCGTTCTAAGGAAGATTGTCCGTTCAGAGGAGGGGGGCTCTAAAGTGTTTCCTGTTTGAATGTACAAAATTTTTACGATTTACCTTATTATAGTTTTTCTTAGATGTAAATGAAACCTAGCTTATTTCCTCAGATTTTCACACATATAGTGAAACCTCTCTTCAGTGGCCAACCTCCGTTCCAAGGAAGATTGTCCGTTCAGAGGGGGGGAGGGGCTCTAAAGAATTTCCTGTTTGAATGTACAAAATTTTTACGATTTATCTTATTATAATTTTTACTATCTTGTATATGAAGTATACAGAAGGAAAGTAATGTATAATCGTCAAAAAAATTATAACTCGAGATTTTGATGAATCTCCACGTTTTAGACCTCCCTGAGTCCGAAAAACGCACTTTTGGAAGTATGTCTGTCCATCTGTGTGTGAACACAACAACTCAAAAACGGTTAGATCTAGAGAGATGAAATTTGGTATGTGATCTTTACACATAATTTGTAGACTTCTATCAAATTTTGGACAAAATCCGTACTCGGGAATTTTGTCTCTCCGTGTTCATGTGAACACGATATCTCAAAAACTTAAATAGCTAGAAGGATAAATTTTGGCTTACAGTTTTATCATCAGGAATGTAGATCCGTATCAAATTCTTTACTAAATCCGTCAAAGGGATAACTGTCTCTCGCTCTGTATAATCGCATGCTTCTGAACACGATAACTCCTAAATACAATGAATTAGATAAATTAAATTTGGTATGATGTCTTGTAACCTTAATTGCAGATCTGTGTCCAATTTTCGTTTTAATCGGTTGAAAAAAAGGCGTTCAAATTGCATATTCGGTTTCTTTACCATTCTACGAGGCAAAAAAAAGGCAAGGCGTTTTTCCCTACCTGTGTTAGGGAATGGTGCGTGTTACTGTCGTTTGGCGTATTTTTTCTCCGCCCGTGTTGGGGCGTGTGCGAGAAAGTTTAGGAGAGACCACTCCTGCTGGTTCTTAGATATGAACGAAACCTGTCTTATTTCCTCAGATGTTCATATATACAGTGAAACCTCTCTACAACGGCCACGCTTCATTCCAAGGGAAACTGTCCGCTAAATTGGGTGACCATTCTAAAGGGGATTCGTGTTTGGAAATGCCAATTTAAACAAGCCTTAATTCGTTATTTCTGATAAAGCGAATTTTGTGAATAATTTAAAGAAAAAAGTAGTTAGATTCGATTTTTTTTTCCTTTCCGAAAAACGATGTGCTTGCTTGGATCTTTCAGCTTTTACCGAGGTAACTTCGTTCAGTCTTTTTTTATTTAGAAAAATAAACCCCTATCGTTTCGTCGGTAGTTGTTGAGGAATGAGCAATAATATCATCTATTTTTTCTAAGATATTTTGAGTTGAGAATTTCATTTGCTGTTGCTTGCAACCCATATCAGCAGCTTCTTTGTCAGAATTCGAATCGTGCCTGAAAGAAACAAATGAATTCATGAATGCCCAACCCCGGCAGAAGTCGAAATCCACTTTTCTCTTCTATTTTGGGAAAAGAATGATTAATTTCAATATGATTTCAAATGTTTGGTTTTTTTAGTGTATACATTTTTTTTGTTCTTTCTTTACTCCTTTTTCTCTTAATAAATGGTCCAAGGTCAGAGAGATGTATTTCATTGAAGTTGAAAGGAAGACCAGCCTGGCCATTCAGAAAGGTTTGAGTGGCCGTTCGTAAAAGTTATTTTAACACTATATCTCTGGGCCAAAAGTTCCCTGCCAAACAAAAGTGACCGTTGAAAGGGGCTACTGTACATTGAAAAAGAGATGGCACAAAAATTTGCTGTAACGTCCCCACCTCTCTAAAAAAAAAGAGCTTGAAAAAATTACTTTCAGTAATGATTTAATTCAAAAGTTAAAAAAGGGAACAATAAAAATTTGTTTTTTAAAAATTGAAAAACACCTATACAAAAATGCAACCAATAAGCATTACCAGTTTTGCAAACGAAAATTAGATTTTTCACTTAGTTTTCCTTTTATAAAAGTGCGGAGAAAATTAATTCATGTGATTTATTTAAAACCAATAATATTTAAAGAAAATAATCGTTTTCTTAAGATCATTACTACGAGCATAAAAGTTTAGAATTTAGATGTTTAGATGGTTTTAGCTAAAAATAATAGGATTTTTCTCACATATCTCAATTTGAGTTTTAAAATCTGAGTTATTTTGCCATCACTTTTGTAATGGAATATTTTTGTTTCCTTGATCTGGAAATGGTTCCTCCATTATCAGAAAATCATTAAAGGAATAAACATATCAGTCGCAAAAGAGACGGAACAGCTGAAATATATAAAAAACGCATCTTTTTTCATCCTGATAAGATAAATTTGCCTTGATTCGTCAAGTTCCATACATATAAAAGTAAACACGACAATCAAGAGAAGAAAATGGCATCGGTTTTCAGTTTAGTTGAAAAAAAAATCAACATTTCCGGCGCATTGAAATGAAGAAAAACCAGCGGGAGTGGTCTTCCCTAAACTTTCTCGTAAAGGTGTCATTTCCCCGCACCCTCGCCCGGATTAAAATTGCGAATTTTCTGTGCGCACAATAATTTCCTTCAGCGAGCACCAAAGGCGAAAGTGTACGAGTAAAATTTGGCAGTGAGCCAAGACAGAACGTAGAGCGGTAAAGAAACGAGCGTACCGGTTGAGCCCCTTTTTTCTGCGTCGTAGAATCGTGGACAGCGAAAATGCAATTTGAACGCCTTTTTTCAACCGATTGAAACAAAAATTAGTCACAAATCTACAATTAATTTTAGAAGGCCACATACCAAATTTCATTTATCTAAGTCGTTGCATTTAAGAGATATAGCGTTTACAAGCATGCGATTATACAGAGCGACAGACAGTCAACCCTTTGACGGATTTGGTCCAAAATTTGATACGGACCTAAATTCCTAACTATAAAACTGTGTATCAAATTTTATCCATCTAGCTATTTAAGTTTCTGAGTTATCATCTTCACATGTACGCAGACAGACAGACTTCCCGAGAAAAGATTTTGCCCAAAATTTGATAGAAACCTACAAATTATGTGTAAAGATCACATACCAAATTTCATCCCTCTGGCTCTAATAGCTTTCGAGTTATCGTGTTCACAGACAGACAGACGTAATTCCAAAATTGGTTTTTCCAAAACTTAACGGAGGTCTAAAACGTATAGATTCGTCAAAATCTCGAGTTCGAATTTTTTGACGATTACTATACTTTCTCTCTGTATACTTCGCATACGAGAAAGTAAAAACCGTTCCTATATATTTATATAGTACAGGGAAGTTAAATTTATAGCATTCACACACACACACACACACACACACACACATATATAGATCCCTGGTGAGAAAAAAAAGAGCCGATTGTAATAATAGCGAATCGGTGGTATACATTTCAGACCGTGGCGGAACGAATGGAAAATAATAATACAGTAAAACTTCGATTAACCGTCACTCTTTTAACTGTCAATTTCTATTATCCGTCATCGTTTAAAAAATCTAATCCGTCATTTCTATACATTATTGCTATTATATTGAAATTTATATCGACCTTTTTATAAAATTAAATATAACATGCATGTATTATTAAAAGATTTTATTTCCATTTTCGTCCCAAACCAGCGGTGAAATCACGTTCTGTACGTACGTATATTAAAAGATTTCTGTTATCCGTCTATTCGGTTATCCGTCACACCCCTGGTCCGGACGGTGACGGTTAATCGATGTTTTGCTGCAATAATAATTAATCAATTAAAATAAATGATGAAAATACAGTAGACTCTCTCTAATCCGACATTCGTTACTCGGACACTCCCATTAGTCCGACGTACCTGTTGGAACATGTTACTTGGTGATGAGTCCTTCTTTCCTGTTAAAACTTGAAACCTTCTCCCTATCAGTACATGATTTTTCTATTGACCCTCTATAGTCCGGACACTCTCTGTAATCCGACAGGTGTCTGGTCCCATATGTGTCGGATTAGAGAGAGTCTACTGTAATTAGAATAATTTAAATATCACAATAACTACCAAATACTTTTGGAATATTATATCAATTCCATATATTTTCACATTTGGAAGACCGGCACATTTTTTAAAAAATATTCCTCACGTATAGAACAGTAAATAATTCAACGACAATAAGCCACAAGATGCTCCAAATGACGAACAATTATACTTTCTAAAAACACATTCTTACGAATCTCTTTCAAACAGCATTTAAACCAGTGAAGTAACTGGGGGGCGGTCCGCCCCGGGCATCAAAATCAGACATGTGGGAAAGTTTTATAACTAAGAAGAGCAGCGTCACTAGTTCAATCATTGTATCCATAAAAACTTTTGTGGTCAATTCCTATTTTCCGCCTTTTTTCGGTAAATTTCTAATGTGCGAAAGAAAAACTGGTGGTGGACGCGCAATTTCGCAACCTATCAGCAGAGATCAAGCGCGTCAGATGACTAATTGTGTCATTAAATAAATTTTTTTTTCTCTGGAATATGTATATTTGAAGTTTAATTAACTTGTAAACTAAGGGCGGATGTTGTAAGTTCGCCCCGGGCGGCAAAAGTTGCAGCTACGCCACTGATTTAAAATCACTAGGATATAAAATAAGAAGGTTCTTAACCCTTTGAATGACCATTTTTTCTAGTAGTGGTATAATAAAATAACTTAGGAATTGAGATTAATTTAAGAAAAGAAATCCATTTAGCTTATTGTATGACATTAATTTTTGTTAATTAATTTTATTAATTAATATTTAATTATCAGTCAAGTGACTTCGTTATGATTTTAGATAAGAAACAGAAACATCTACGTTTTTGTTTCATCGGCAAATTTGGAGAGAACTTACACCAACCTTAAAAACTGCATTTCATTGAAATTGATCATTTTAAAATTTATGAATTTTGTGGGAAGTATACATCCCACGGCCTTAGAAAGGGTTAAATTGGGCGTAGTTATGCGTATTGGATGTAGTCAATCGGGAACCAACAACCACTTGACGGATTTCGAGTCTTTTCGAGTTCACAATTGAAAAATATACCTCAGTGTGTGTAGTTTGTCATGCAAAATTAGAAATACAAAGGATTTCTGATAATGTACAGTGATTTTTGAAAAATTTATCATCCAGAATTTTTCTGCAGTGGTTTGCGAAACAGCTATACTTCAAAAGAGTATTCTGAACGTGATTTCTTATTATATAACAGTGTCCAATTATTCATTTATTTCTGGACTTTTGTTTTAACTGTTTCTGTTCATTTGCTTCTTCTGAAAATAAATTATTTTAAATAATTTTGTCTATTTGAAAGAAGCTAAGAAAAAAATATCGTACAAATAGATGTCTTTTTTTCAAAACAATTTGAAAAAGAGAAAGTCATTCAACTATATTATAAATTAACATATTTTATAAATTAAAAACTTTTGAATTTATAATATAGAACAAAATCCGCATCATTTATATTATTTAATTGCATACAAAAATTACGAATTTCACCATCACGAGAATAGATGATTTAACAATAAAATATACAAATACCGATGATATTTTATTTGTAACATATTAAGCCATATATAAGTTTTTAATAAGACAATAAAAATAATGCATGGACGAGCAATAAGTAATATTTTAATTTTTTTCCAATGAAAAAAAAATTTCAGCGATTGATTGTATGACACATGTGAAATGTACTGTGAGCTTTGAAATAAATAAATATACTTTAAAGTAAATAAAAGAAATCAATTCCTTTCGCGATATTTTTTGTAGGATTTTGTGACAAATTATTCTTTTGTAGGACATGTACGGTTTAAATATATGATGTGCTTTGAAATAAAAAAAATAAATATATATACCTTAAAATAAATAAAAGAAATCAATTCCTTTCGCGATATTTTTTCTAAGATTTTGTGACAAGTTATACTTCTGTCCACATACACAAAATATAATATTCCGCAGCCTAAAAAAAATAATTGAAAAACAAGAGCGAAAACAGAACTCCACCTTTGTAGGTTTTCTCGTTAAAAACATCCCGTAAATATAGCACAGGAGAGGACGGAAGCAACCCAACTCACCTGGCCTCCACTTCCGGAGGAAGCGTCATTTCCGTTTCCGGCCAACAGGCGGACGGACATTCTTCGTCGCTGTTGTACGCCTCAATCGGAAGACTTAGGTTCTCGTACATGGGGTACACCAGCTGTAGAAAGAAAAATGAAACAATGTGATTAGTTCTTTGATTAAGTCGCCCTATTCGCAGAAGCCCTGTAATTAAATAATCGTTCGACTTCCAAGTTATTACGCACTTCCCCTTCCCTGCAAATGAATTCTTCGAAATACGACAAGGGACGATTCCTCTTCTGTTATGAATAACTTCTTCAAAAGAAAAAAAAAATACGAAGAATGTTGTTTTGGTTTCATTATATGGCATTTTTCATTCTGTCTAACTTGTAAAAGGAGTAGCTGGATTAGGAATATTGTTTAATCCTCTGAACGAGTACGAACGTAATGATGTGATGGTGGTAGATTGCAAAAAAAGGGAATAGGCGAAGTACAAAATGTTTTCTTTTCTATGGATTCGGCTGAAATAATTGGAATTTTCAGAAATCTGCTTTGCCAGTTATGTCAACAAAAATGTGAAGGTGAAGAAATAAAAGAAATATGTTTTGGTTATAAGTGGGTTTTTGGTTATAAAACTAATGTATTTTATATTCGTTAAGAATTTATGTATTTCGTTTTTTTCTAAGCAGAGTTTCTTCTTTACGACCTTAAGTAGATATTTCACAGAATAATAGTAGGGTTCAGAAATTTTGAAATCCTCTCCATTTAGACTTTTCAACATTTGGAAGGAAAATCTGTCTAATAAATCATTTCGAATGAAAAATAAATCAATCAACTTTATCTACAATAATTTTTAATTAATTTTTTATACAATTCATTATTATTTCTTCATTATCCTTTATTATTCATTTTCACAGTTATTTATTTTAAGATTTCATCTCGTGAAGCATTTTTCCGGAGTGGAAAAACGTTTAAAACTTAATTTCCCTACCTCGCGGATGATACCTGGAGCACAGTTCCTTTCTTAGTTAAATGCCTTACTAGGAAAAAAGGAAGAATGGGATTGCAAAATGCGCATGCTCAAGCACAAGGAATTGGGACAAAGGAAATTTACAGTACTCAGAGAGGGATAAAAATTCTGAGAAGACAGCGGATAGGAAAGATTCTCTGAATAAACCTTGGTTTTTTTTGAAGATTTCCGACTCTAGATGAAAGCGTCGAAAGATTATTGGTGGATTTGGACATTACATGCAAAACAAAATAAATAAGTGATTAAATTTATGCGCCGAAAAAAGTTAGGGGCGCTGCAGTTCCGTAGTCCCTATACACGAGTCGCCCTTGAATTTATTTACTAGCTGAAATAGTAAAATTTTATTTATTGGCTGAATTAAAATATTTCCTTGAAATTAAATTTTACAGAGGGAAAATTTAAATTTCTAGTGGAAGATATTAGTTTTCTAAGGAGCAATTTGCTAATGATTTGAAATCGTGAAAATATTTCGAAAACGTGTGTAAAACCATAAACAGACTTTATCCTTCGTTTTTTAGTTAAATTGTATTAAATGCACTTGTGCGACTAAAATAAATATCTGTTTGTTGTTCGACTATAAAAAATTTATTAAAAGGAAACGCTATTGTCTATCATAAATTTTAATAACAAATAAAGCAATTATAATTTAGCTTTTAGCATGAAAAAACTCTATGTGAAGTCACACTACATTGTTTGACATCAATGAATTTTAGCTAAATGGAATTTCTGCTATCAGTAAACAAAAATACTGAAAATTCAAAAATTTTAGAAATTTTCTTTATCTAGAATTTCTGATTTGAGTACTCAGTTGTTTTTTTTCATAAACAATAGAACGGTTTGCTGTTGAGTTAAATGGCTGAGAAACTTGCTCAAAATCATTCCTATTAAAATCTGAAGGTAAACAAACGTATGTATCTATGTCTGGCTATATTCTCACGAACCACTGAATGCTGAAACGAGCCGAAAGTATCAAAAGATGGGAAATAATTCAAGTTATCCATTTTGACCACTGAAATTCCCGAATTATAATTAGTTAAAAAGACATTAATTAAAAACGTCAAAATTAATGAATTCACGTGCTGCCATCTACTGGCAGCATGGTGAATTCATTCACGGCGGATTCTTTTTTCTCTATTATTAGTTTTCACATCCAGTGTTGCATTTTTATTTATTTATTTATTTAACGAAAGTTGGTATTCCTTTTTTAGCGGGATTCTGTGTTTGGATTTATTAACATCGGAAAAAAATCGTTTTCATGCATTTTTTCTTTCTTTTTTTGTATTTAGGTGTTTAACTTCATTACGTTTGTTGGGGAAAGTAAGTGACAATATTTCTTGATTGTTGACAAAAACGGAGGCGGGGCATATGAAAATATATGGATCCCAAGGGTCTCACGTGACCTCACTTCTCTCCGCCCGGGAATATCCTATTATTCGAAATAGCCCGTGCAACGCCAGACCACTCAGCTAGTATCTTCTTAAATTTTGAGCCTCTACTCCGAAACATTGTCTGATTGAAACTCTCTTGATTGCAAATTAATTTTGAAAAAATTATCAGAATCAGAAAAAAAGGAAATATAATAAGTATCACTCAAAATCGCTTTTTTAAATCGGTATAAAAATATTGTTTGTGCCATAATATGCTCAGGAATTTTTGAGAAAAACCGTTACATTTTGGATTAGTTATTAATTAATTAAAAATATATTTGAAATTTTAAAACTTCTTTCTTAGTGAGAACCTACTACCCAAGAAGAAACTACATCCCAAATTTGGTACCTCTAAGTCTAATGTTCTGCCTTCTAGAAAGTTGCATTTTGTGCGTTATGTATACGTTTCACTCGGTACTACTTTTGCATCATACATACATAACCCACACCGACCGACTCACCCAAATGGTTTAGACTTTTGCATCATGCTATTTACAGAAAGCTTGCCAGCCTAAAATAGTATCATGTTCAGTGGCGAATCCGGGGGGGGGCTATCGGGCTGCAGCCTCCCCCCCCCCCAGAGCTAAACCAGAAATCTTGATTTTATTTAAAATCACTACAACTGTTTGTTCTAATTTCCCTTTTAAAAAAAATTTAAAAAAGGGACAACATTTCTTTCTGGCTTGACAGACTCGAAAATTTTCAACTTTTCTAGTCATTCCATTTGTACTTGTAGTGTTGACGCGTTTGAAAACATTTTTTGACTAGTTATTTCACTGTATTTTTTATTAAATTATCGAAAGTATTGTAGTGTTCTTTATGATTCTTATTGTCAGGTGAGTAAAGTCTGTAAAGGTAAAGTGTTTTGGTTTACATAAGCCATGAGGTTTGACATTCATTAAGACGACACGAAATTTTTTTGCCCCTCCCCCCCCCCCAGACCTGAATTCTGGATTCGCCACTGATCATGTTAAAAGAGAAATGCAACGTTACTCAATCCTATGGCCATGGAAAAGGTTGCTGCCATCATGATGCAACTGAGGTGCCAAACACGACTCCTGCGTCCGGAACAAACCTACCATGGGCCAACCTGATGTTGTTTGGGGCACAAGATCTGTGGTCTTAACAAAAATACATGGGCAACAAATAAGATCTGTTACATTTTCAAGTTACCGATGGGTCGGACTGTCTGACAGGAGGACACACGGCGGAACGCGGAGGTCTGCTTTTACTTCTAATGATTTAGTTTGGCAAATTGCTTTATAATTACAATCAGGAGTGTATTCGTAAATTAAGCAGTGCCGGAAATCTCTGACCTGGGTGGTATTGTTGGAGACGGGGGGAGATGAACAGAATGGAGCGGATGATAGGGAGGATAAGTAAGGGATCGCTTTACAATAAAATATTTACATTTAAAATGCATATTTATTTTTATTTAGGTACTAGCTGCCTTCGGTGACCAGCTGTTCTCCCGTAATATTAATACCTTATAACCACGTTTGAAACTTGGCGAAATAAATTGGCGAATTGGCAGGTGTAGAGGCTGAGTGACTCAGCCAAAGTTTTATCTTGCGATATATCTCGAAAATGTAGGGTACCACTTTTGGACTATTTTACACCGGAAAGGGATGTAGGCAATGAGTCATATGAGCGCATTTCCGGATTTTTTTGTTAGATTACGCTCTGAAAAATGTAAACTTCACCCTTCCATTCTTCATTTTTCTCCTATTTTGATGAAAATAATTCCGCCCGGCGCATGCGCAAAAGCACGGAGGGTTTCGGAATCCGTTGTTAAACAATATTTTATATTTTATTTTTGATCAGACATTCTCATAATGCCTATTGGATGCAATAGTTCGGTTAATTAAAATAGACATGGACTATATTTTTTAATCATTTTATTGCAAATTTCAACATAGGTAAAAAAAGAAAGAGGGATTGTGACCAAAATAGTAATTTATAATATATAGTAATTAAACAGAGAAAACAAACCGCATTTAAAGGCTATACGACCTCGCTTAATAAGAGGTACAAATACAGTTACTGCACAAAACCTCGCTTGCTAGAAGGTAAATACTCAATCTGCTGCTCAATAGAGGATAACTGCCCTTTAAGTTGCAACTTTCATCAACTCTTAGCTAGAACTGGGGGGGGGGTCCCCCCCAGTTCTTCTCTTCGCCACCCCTAGGGGAATGGCGCTGCAATCGAAACTAAATATCTACTGTAGCTTAAAACATAAATATAATGAAAATGTTAAAGAATATTTATTTTAAAATTTATGTTTATTTCAAGTTATTCTAAAATTTACTATTTAACGTTAAATCGTGATACGGGTAAGTAAAATCGAAAATATCATGGGTTTTCAAAATCAAAACATGAAATAAATTTAAACGTTTGTAGCCTTAATATTTTTAACCCCTTCTTGTCACCCCTTGCCAATGGCTTATTACTTTTATTAATTTGAAAAATCCAACATGTTTTCAAAGTTATGGATTAGGCAAAGATCATGATGTTTTAAGGAGGTATCTTATAATTTTTTTTCTTATTTATTTCTCATGAACAAAAAAACAGTGTTGGAACGGTATTACATCATTCACTGATGATACGCCCCCCATAGCATTCTACTTACTGTCATCTTGAGTTCTCATGGATTATAATAACCCCGTTGCAGTTGTTTTGAAATCACATTCCTTCAGAATGCAACGAGGAGTCGCAAATGACAAATGTGGAACAAAATTCGAATCGATAAATTCCGTCTATCTGTGAGATAAGATAACAGAACCGACTGACAACTTCCGCTTGTCTAGGAAACCGTAGGGATTCGACCTTGAAAGCGGATTCTAATTGATTCATTTTTTATTTCATGTGATTCGTAAAACAGATGCTTGTTTGATAGAAACATTTATTATGAAATTTTACATTTATGATGGACAATTTTTTTGTTAAAGAGATTGTATTCCTATAAGCAGCATTTATCAGTTATAAAGTGCTTAGTAAGACGTTTGGTTTAATTTTATAGTTAAATTTTAACACGAATTTACGTGTGAATCAAAAGATAGAAAACGAAACGCATGAAGGAAATTCGTGAAAACCATCAAATAGATACTATAGTAGCATGCAGAGAGTCCATAAAGTTCCTTTGCAACTTAAAAAAAATTGTAACTTTATGATGCGTAAAAGAATGTATAAAAGGAGTTAGTGTATCCAGTGGGATATTTTTTTGGGGGGGGAGGGACTTTTGTAATAGTAATGACATATTTATTTCAACACTTTACTTTCCATTGTTGCAAGAACGCTATAAATTCAGGATAGCTCTTTCAGCTGCTGAATATACCTATAGACAAATGCCATCGATATGGAAAGCTAATTATTGTTATAAAAATAAGCTATATAATATATTTAATGTATGGAATATAAATGCTTCGTGTATAATATGAAACATGGTTACACTTCTCAATGATCGAATGTTCAAAACATTAAGCGAAATTTTTTGATTGCCATAACTCGAAGACCCCAATAAGTCGTACATCATTCCATGGACCTATTACTAAAAAATCTATCTAAAATTATATTATTTCTATCTATCAGAGAATTGAATGACGAAATCGATTATTCAAACTTCTTTGAGCTGTGAGCAAATTCTTTGAGTAAAAATCATTAAGTTTTTCATTTTAAATGTTACTTTTAGGAAATTTTTAAACCAAGGAATCGGATATACTGATTTTTCCAACTAATCAATCAATTTCTCAGATTTGAATGGAAAAAAGTGTGTTTTAAGATTTTTTTTTAAAAAATCGATTTCTTTGAGGAGAACACTCAAGCACAGCATTGAGAAGAGACCGTGATAGCATTAACATCTCAGTGGTTTACTATGTTCTTTCGTTCGGGTATTTGTCTTCACCCGGTTTAGAAGGATGAAGAAAAAATAAGTCATTTAACTTATTAAATGTTTTATGTGAATTTTCGAATTTTATTCGAGAAGTCTAACTTACGATATTTACAAAAAAAAAAAAAAACCCTTATGCTTTTTCTAAGAAGTCTGGTTGAAAAAAAAAAAAACCTTCTGATGAATTCTTTATCATAACCGAATAAGGAAAGGAAACACAGATTCGTTGTGTAACGAATAATCTGTTTGAAACATTTAAGAATGAATGTAATTTTAGAATCGATAATTTATACTCATATCTGGCATATAAAATAAAGGTTGCAAATGCAGCCTAGTGACCTACTTTCTGCATCCAAACGATTTCTGGAGAAGCGCGATAAGACTTCTCAACTCAGGCGTGTTTCGTAAAAGTTTTGGTAATGGAATTCTTGTTTTTGCCAACTTTTGATACCATCCGATAAAATGCACGCTCAGTTGTAATGAGCAGAAAAGCTTCAACGTTTCTCACTTTTCAAAAGTCAATTCTAGAAAAGCTTTTATTTTTCTTCCATGTTCCATCTTGCGAGAAAGAGAAGACTACAGACGAGCATCAGATTTATGAAGGTTACTAGAATAACTGACAGCTCTTAGAAATTCGATACGAATTCGCAAAAGTTGTTCGAAAGTTTTCAGCTATAAATCTTAAACGCGAGACGAATCGGAAACATTTTTATAAAATTACATTTCTAAGAACAACTTTCTTGTCTTATATATTTTAATTATTACACTTGTTTTCATCTCGTAAATAAAAATAAGGAGATTAATTTGTTTAAAGTAAAAACAAACGGTATATTCTCTAATGGAATTTTTTATTTGATCAGGAGGAAATTAATTTTTAATACGTTTAGGATTTTAAAAAATAATATTATTTCGCATACCTTGTTGTTTGTTTTACACTGCATGCTGCTTTTTAACATTTGTATAGTTAACATTATTTTTCTAACAATTATTGAAATTAGAAACAATTATGCAGTTAGAAACCAACATCCAACTAGAACAGTGTTTCCCAACCTTTTTTGTGTATGCTCCTGATGTAACATGTACACATAATTTTTAATATTCTACAATTAAAGTGTTCACTGAAAAAACTTAAATTGTTGAGAAACACAGTTAGTAAATACTATTCAAAACATATAATGGAGAACTGAAATTCAAATACGAAATAATAATATTAAATTTTCGTAAGTTTTTTTGAAAAGGTTGCGAGGAATAAAAACTTTTTTATATATATTTTTGAAAATTATTCAGCGAGTACTGTCTCACCGCGACGAGAAAAATCCTAGACATCAGACATGCCTGTGGCGGTCGTCATGGAAACGGGATATTCCACTGCATTTTGGGGGTGAAGGAAAGGGCTTTATTTCATTTGGCGTAGATAGAACTGGCGGAAGTCTCATTTCTCTATGTACTTCGTTCGAAAATGAATTCCTCGTCTAACGAAAGTGCGCTTAGGTTGCCAAATATTGCGGTTGATTTTATATATATGTATACCTCCTTTCTTCGATTCGCCTATTTGAGGCAACCCCTGCTCAGGGTTTTTCTCCCGGCGGTAGGACAGTACATCCTAAAGAATAATGCGCCGTTTCGCTCAGATAATTTATAAATACTGATTCAATAACAGCAGAGGGTTGGTTTTAAACTCTATTTTCGAATTCTCACTTTAACAATCAAAATGGCTTCCTGTGAAGCGCAGGGGGGCCCTCGTTGGGAAACATTGAACTAGAGTAAAGCTCCATTTATACGTCGTTTACATTTATATATCGTTTCACCATAGTCCCGATTCATTCGTAACCATTGTATGGAGAAAGTTCTTCGTTTATACGACAGAGAGGACCCAAAGCTTCGGTTACACGTAAAGTGACCATTTATTTTTTTCTCTCAAAGCGGGACATTTTTTTTTTTTAATTTTTAGGTAATATTATGTGAATTTAAAAAAACACATATTTCTTCAGTTTTTATTTATTAATGAAAAGAACAGGAATAAACACGTGAAAATAAATAATTCACGTGATCTTGCATTTTTCAGAAGAATAATTTTTTCTTCAGTATATTTGGTGTTGATTTAAATTAAGAGTGGAAGTCTGAGCAAGATTTCTTAAAATTTACTTTGGTAATTAACGTTACTTTATAAAATTGCGACTTTCAACCATGTTCTCCAGCTCGTCCGCAACTTATTCATGAGAAAAAATATCCTTTCTACGATGCATTAGTGCCGGCCAGGCGCAGAATATGTTCAATAATTATGCGAAAGTTCGTTTGATTTAAATTATTGGCGTGAAAGTGTTTGAGCAGGTCCACGTTACGACTTAAATACTGGATTTAAATATTCCCAGTGTTTAATTCTGTCACTTCATGTAGTTGAAACTAAGTGCGAGATAGCAGGCTTCTGTCCAATTTACATATGTGTGACACGTGTAGCGCATGCTCCGTCATCGCCGGATATTACTGTAGGATTTTTTTGATTTTTGGCCTCTTCTTGTTTGAAATTGTTATCGTGGGTTGTTCTCTTTCTGAAAATGGGACATTCCCTATGTGAAACTTTTCCTAGAAAAGAGGAGGGGGTAACATCCTTTTCCTCCCTGACATTTCCAAATAAAGGCCTGCCTGCATGCACATAAATCTTATAAAATTAGAAATGTACGTAATTAGTACTCAAGATATGCGATAAAAGTATGACTTTTTCTCACTTTTATGATAAATCATTAATTTTAAAGTTGTATTATTGATTTCAATTCCATATAGTGATGTACTAGTACTATCTTAAAAACTTTAAAATTATTACTTTTAATAGAATTTGCATTAGTGGCATTAAATTTGTAATAATCAAAGTTGTTTATTAAAATTTCGATTATGCGTCTTTTTATTTATAGGGGGAGTTGGGGTAGATTGACACGCGGGAACATTGACACAGTCCATAAATTTTGATGATTGGAATGGCCCAAGATGTTCATATCCCCTCCCATATATGTTCTTTGACTACATGAACATCCCTAATGAGATGTTCATGTAGCTGTTCATCTAACATCTAATTGCGCATTGTCAGCGCCAAGTTCACTTTCCTTATTTCTCAAGCAAAATATGCAGTTTATTCCAAAATTAAAATGGCGCATTTTTCGTCCAACAGAACGTTAGCTGGATTAAGACATGCTGATAAAAAGAAAACATAGCTACTATAATGATTCAGGTTACCTGATATATTTTCTAATATACTTAATATTGTTACAAAAATCGTTCCGGTGTGTGTGCGGTGAAAGCAGTCCAACAAGCAGAATAACAGATAATGGCACTTTATTCTCGGATATTCCGGAAAACACGAAGCGCAGGTAACAGTAAAAACAGCACTTGCACAAATTACCCTAGTAGCGCTAAGATATTGTACAATATTGTACGATATTGAACAATATTCGCAATATTGTATAATATTGTTCAATATCACATAATATTATATAATATCGAACAATATTGTACAATATCGGACAACATGTTGTGCTACCTAGGTAACAGTACAAGCAGACAGCAAATCACTAACAATAACACCAATAGCGCTCAGCGTCTAACAGCTGACCAACTCGCAAGGCGAACAAGACTACAAAGAGAGTCTTCGAACTCCGCAGACGTTCAAAGACGATTATCACACTCACTCTATTCTTCTGAGATTCGAGCACGGTCCTTTTATAGTCTCCCCGACAGGCCGTGACGTCACGTGGAATCATCTGGATAAATCCGGATCTCGGCCCCTAATAGAGATATCAAGAAAATTCCAGTAGCTTTGAGATCCCACATTTCGTCGCCAAAATGATCGCCAAGTTTGTCGCCATGATAGGGGATCGATGGCTCCATTTCTCTGGCATTACCACACAGACCCCTGTAGAACTCTCTTCCCAACCATAAGACTAACATTGCTGGGAAGCGACTTTCCACGTTCGTTACAAATATCTTACACTGCTTTGTTTACGGGTTCCACAAAAAAATTTGAATAAATATATCCGGTAAGGAAGTAAAATTCATTATGATATTACTAAAGAATATGCAAAAATTAAGTTGAATCTTCATTACTTAGCTTTCAAAAATGAAAGAGAAAAGCGCAATTAAATATTTGTATAAACAATGAAAAAGATTTGGATTTCATTGCAACTATAAAATGCATTGCTGCAAATTATGCTCAAAAATATTTTTAAAAATTCGTAAAAATTACGAAAAAAATTAGACGACAACTAAATTGCCATAATTCAATAAATAATATTTTAAAATTTAAGATATTGTAAAAATTACTTTGCGTGGAAAAATTTCAAAAGTTATAGCAAAAATGTTGTTTAATTTTGAATTAATTAAAACTTCGAAAGAATCGCTCTGCACATTTAAGACTTCCAAAGTATATTTGAACCAAATTTAGTAACTATAGGTCAAACAGTCTGTCTGTAGAGCGCCAATAAGCATATACACACACATTCTCTTTTGTTAGTAGTAAGGATTTGACGGTAGTTTAATACCATAAGTTTCTATTAAAATATTAGTAGGAAGCAACAGTTAATTGATTGACCTTACAGAAGAATACGAGGTGCCATTTTTAATGGTCGGTTAAAAATGATTTTGCTGGTATTATGCAACCAAACGGTCCCGATAAAGATAAGATTAAGTACTCGATACAGAAAAGTCGATAAAGATTTAGATGGAGTGCTTCTTTCAAAATTGTACTTGTTCCAAATTTTGATACAGATTTACAATTTTAATGTAAGAACCAGATGTCAAATTTTATCTGTTGTGATGTATTTCAGCATAGTATGAAGAATCGTGAAGCCTTCTTTATCAAAAATAATATATTTATTGGACGTCTACCACAGCACAAACATGTAAAACAAACACATACACTTACATCACAAACGTTACTTTACTGACTGACATCGAATTCTATTTTCAATAATAATTATTCTTCACCGTTGCTAGGCAACGTTAGCAAAAGACAAATATATCGTTGCCATACTATTTTTATTATCTTTAGAAAAGAATTATGCCAAACGATATTTTTAATTAATTTCTTTTTCAGCCAAACGATATTTTAAAATTAATTTCTTTTATGACCAAATGATTTTTTTTATCCAATTAATTTCCTTTCTTCAAATATTTTAATAATTCTTCAAATATATATTTTTATTCGTTATGAATATTACACTATCTATCTACCGCGTTTCTGATTTATCGTTTTCAGGTACATACGGACAGATACACAAAAATAATTCCAGAATGGTTTTTCCCTGACTCAGAACGTCCAAAGCGTCAAAATTCATCAAAAACTTCAGATAAAGCATTTTGATTATTGTAATACTTTCTCTATGTATAACTTGGTATAAGAAAAATAAATACAGCTCAACCCCGTTTAACCAAACTAAAGGGAGGTAGACATTTTGAATAACGATTTTTTCGGTTAACCCATGAACATTTATTACTATTTTGTATCTAATTACAGTATGTAATTCTGAAATGTTTTGAGTGTAGAACGAGTTTAAAATTCTCTTCATATGCTACGCTTATGTTCTGTATTAAAGTTAACTCTCCGTCGGGCGCAATATTCGGGAGCAATGCACCTAACAGGCACAGGTAAACATTATCTTATTTAATATTGCTAATACCCATTAATTTTGATTTTAACATTATAAAATGAACCACTGACCTTTTTCGGGAGGCTTAAAAGGAAAAAGTGAGGATATCGTGGCAAAAAATTCTCGCTTTCGCGATTATTTCCGTGCAGTACAGTTCGGGTTTGTTGGATTTGCGATTTCAGAGCCATTTCGGATAACCCGGGTTTCAATTAACCCGAGTTCGGTTAACCGGGGTTTTACTGTACATCTAATTGATTGTGTGACAGCAAATTTAAGTTCGAAGCACGAAACAAAAAGAAAACTTAATACTTTATCGCTCATTATAACTGTGGGAGGCTTATCGGGGGTGGGGGATAAGGGAGGCAACAGCTTCTATTTTGTTTATCTTTGCTTGGAGCTTAGGTAGGAAATAGCGGAAGTAATATCGCAGAGTAACAGCATAAATGAGATTATATTGGATAGGAAGAGTGCAAGAATTCCTATTTTGGGGAAAAGATTTAGGCCTGTTATAGAGGAAAAGATTTCACATTATAAAGCGACATGTGAGTCTCGCTTTCATTTATTTATTTTTTTCTTTGTCATACGACTTGCAATTTCAAATTGATTAACTAGATCATAAATTTTTGAATTTTTTCTTAGATTTGAGAGCAATGCATGCATGTTCTTATATAAAATTTATTGTAGCTCATCCTATTACAGTAAAACCACGGTTAACCTAACTCGGGTTAGCCGAAACCCGGGTTATCCGAAATGTTTCTGGAATCGTAAATCCAAAAAGCATCTACAGTACTGCACGGAAATAACCGCGAAGGCGAGACATTTTTGTAACGATATCCTCACTTTTTTCTAAAAGAAAAAGTCTCCCTAAGAAGGTCAGTGATTAATTTTAGAATGCTAAAATTAAAATTAATTGGTATTAACAATATTAATCACGATATAGTGTACTAGTGCCTGGCGCATTGCGCCCGAATACGTCGGTGCGAAAGTTACGTCTGACGAAGGGTTAATTTTAATAAAGAACATAAGTGTAGCCTACAAAGAGAGTTTTGAATTCGTTTTATTCGTTTTACACTCAGTGGCGAATCCAGGATTTTGGTCTGGGCGGGGGGTGCTGAGGTCATAAAATTTTGTATCGTCTTGACGAATGTTCAACCTCATGGCTTCTGTAAACCAAAACACTTTAACTGTACAGACTTTACTCATCTGACAATAAGGATCATAAAGAACAATACAATACTTTCGATAATTGAATAAAGATTACAATGAAACAACTAGCCAAAAAATGTCTTCAACCGCGTCAACGCTACAAGTACAAGTGGAATGACTAGAAAAGTAGGGAAATTTTCGAGCCTATCAAGCCAGAAAGCAATGCTGACACGTTTTCATTATTTTTTTTTTAAAAAAAAGGGAAATTAAGAACAAACAGTTGCAACGATTTTAAATATGCACCCAAATCAAGAATTCTGGCTTAGATCTGGGGGGGGGGCTGCAGCCTCATAGCCCCTCCCCCCGGATTCTGCACTGTTTACACTCAAAACATTTCAGAATTACTTACTATAATTAGATACAGAATAGTAATCGATGTTTATTTCTTAACTGAAAAAATCGTTACCCGAAACGACTTCCCCCCCCCTTTAGTACGGTTAAGCGGGGTCGTACTGTATATGAAATCGCAAACCCAATCAGAAATGGAAAATGTTCAGTGGTTAATTAGACTGATAATACAATTTTAATATACATACTATTTTTAACTACTTTAAAGCGTATTTGTTAAAAAGTCAATATTATTATTTTGAAGATAAATAAGTTACAAAAAAATCTACTTCTTTTTTTATTAACATTATTTATCTTCACTACTTTTTAAATTAAAATTACTTCTCTATCACTGTACTTTAAGAAATGTTTGGACGTCTAAATAAGGCAACCTTACCCTATGTTTCATTCATTATACAGCAAATAGAGCAAAGTGAAAATCTGAAAAAAGATGGAGGAATTTGGTTTTGCACTTTATTTTATTATTTTGTATTCTCTGCATTGTTATTTCTGGTTGCGGCTGCATTTGAGCGCAACTAATACGATGTATTTTAATATTTAGTTTTAATATTTTTTATTCGTTTCTTATACTATTGATATTTTTTGGTCTTATATTTCTAATTTTTGTTTTCTGTTTCCACTTTTCCAATTTTTTTCACATTTTAACTTTAATTTAGTTTAATTTCTCTTGCTAATTTTAGTATTTTGAAAATTATACAGGAAACTATTTTTAAGTGTTCCAAAACACAGATGTTCCCTCATTCCAAACATCTTTTCATAAAAAATTTATCATTTAAAAACTAAGGAAAAAAATGAATTGCAATATGTGTTAGGTGTAAAGCTGCGCGAAGTTTGTTTATCTAATGTAATTTTATTGAGCGAAAAGGAAGTATGTTTCTTAGCAATCCCGAGTCCTGAAAATTTTAATTACAGAAATTCTTCGCCAGCGATCTGCAGACGATTTAACGCCTGAAAACAAAATTACTCTGTCGAAGTTTTAGAAAATTAGTTTAGAAACGGATATACACATCAGGTCGCAGAAGACTCTCGTTAAAAATATAAAAATCTTAACTAAAAAAAGCTGTAAAACATGAGGATTTAATTAAAATTAAGTAATTACAAAGTAGAAAAAAAAAAGCGAGACGTGCTTCCGTTTACAAGTGCCAAGAGTTGATTAAAAATTTCTTCAAAATGAGAGTAAATCGTTTTCAGGCCAATGTTTCTCGAAATTAAGATAAGAGTGCGACCTGAATTTGAAGAATATTAGAATCCTAATTTTATATCCTCGGTTTTCTTTGACAATGGTCCACTCTGAAGCATTCTTCCGTAGTATTTTTTTCATACGGATTATGTATATAAATGGGACAACGTGTAAATTCAAAGGCTGCACTGCAACTTCCAACCATTAAGTACATGATCCTATACATTTTCCATTTTGAATTTGTCATACGTAGGTTTCAAATAATTCAAGTTCTTTTGAAATGACTTGCACATTCGTCTATAACAACACTCAAGATGTATCAAATATAGATTTATAATGAGACCAATTCACGCGACATCATAGTCACGTGAATTGCAACATCAGGAAGTTGCAGCTGCGTTACCATGACAACAGCATTAAAACCATTTATGGCTCTGAATTGGCATTAAGCATCTGGCGTAACGTAACGATCCGGTTAAAATGTAACTTTAATTTAAATTTTCGCATTTAAAACCTATTCTATGCCAGAAACTAAAAGCAATTTCGAACCTCTAGCCCAGTGGTTCACAAACTGTTTTCTCTCGCGTGTCTCAGCACAAAAAAGTTTTTATTAATAACGCCAAGGCTTTAGGTTAGTTTAAGAGCTAAGCGACCCTAAATGAACTTAATAAAATTTGTAGGATTTGAATTTTGACTTTACATTTTATTCCTTTTTTTTAAAAAAAAAATAGCATTAGTTCAACGTCAAAACAAATGAAACCAGCGGGCGTGTTCTCCCCTAAATTTCCCCAAAAGGTGACGTTTCCCCTTTCCCGCGTGGCTAAAAAAATTCGAACCTACTGTTACCCAGAATCCAATGATTATCAGAAGGTTTTTCATTACAGTGATTGAAAAATATCTAGGTAAAGAATCAAATTCAAAGAGATGCGTACCGATTTTCCGCTCTTGAGGGACTCAAGGACAAACTGACGTAATTCGCTCCATAGCTTTCGCGTGCACAGAAGATTGCTTCCAGTACGCATGCGCGTGGAGATAAAAGATTATTTTCAAAAGTAAATTATACAGGCCGACAGACAGTCAACCCTTTGACGGATTTGGCCCAAAATTTTATACGGACTTACATTCATGACGATAAAACCGTGTACCAAATTTTATCAATCTAGCTTTTCAAGTTTTTGAGTTATAGTGTTCACATGACAGCGGACATACAAAGAGACAGACTTCCCTTTGACGGATTTTGTTCAAAATTTGATAGAAACCTACAAAATGTTTGTAAAGATCACATACCAAATTTCATCCTCGTAGCTCTAATAGTTTTCGAGTTATTGTGTTCACAGACAGACAGACATAATTCCAAACTTGTGTCTTTGACTCAGGGAGGTCTAAAACGTGGAGATTCGTCAAAATTTCGAGTTCGAATTTTTTGACGATTACGATACTTTCTCTTTCTATACTTCGTATACGAGAAAGCAAAAAGTGTTGAAATAATTTCACAGTAACTTTTGATGAAAGCAAACGATGACTTAATTACTAGATATTAATCTAGTTCCTTTTTCTTATTTCGTGAATAGGATTTCGGAGTCGTACAATTTTCACTTTCATTTTTCATAACAACTTGGGAAAACGAAATTCTAGAATATTCTTATGTTTAGTGTTTTGCGCCATTATCAGGTTGGGAACCTCTGGTCTAGACCGAAACATCGTAGCGTGATAATGTTTTAGGCTCGATTCGTCTGTCTTGTCTTCGTCTAACTTGACTGCATCAGCCGTTGCAGTCTGTATGTAATGGTTTTTACATCCAGCAATTTACTGAAAGATTGCTTGTCCATATGTTCACCCGTCTATCCTAAATCTTTATAGTAGTTATCTGTTTCTTTTTTTCTTTTCATTAAACGATTTTTTCATCAAGCCATTTCCAGATAATAAAGCAGCTTTTAAAATTCGGGAGATATTTCATATAAGTGCATTCCCAACAGTATCATGGGCAAACTTTACTTTTTTTTTCTTCTTCCTCTTCTAAATTATGTTACAGAATTCAGTGTTTTTGTCGGCTTTTTTTTATATCCTAAATTGTGTTATAGAAATTGTTTTGTTGCCGTTTCTTTTTCTTTTTTTTTTTTTTCAAAATTGGGGTTTTTTTAGATTTTTTTTTCCTGTCGCTCTTTTTCTAAATAGTATCTCAGACTTTTTTTTTATAAAAGATACTTCTTGTTTCTTTTTTAAAAAATTTATTTACTGTTAATTAGATTTTATTAATTTTTCATTTTTGTTTATTTTATGTATATTTTTATTTATTTATTATTTATGTTTGTAATTATTTATTATGTTTGTTGTTTGTATTTTATTGTATTTATATTGACATTCGTATTTTGTATAGCATTATTTTACTTACATTGTTTTGTATTGTATTACTTAATTTTTTGTATTATATTGTATACTTCTATTATATTCTATGGTATTAATTTAATATTTGTATCGAAATTTTTCTTCCCACCACGCCGACTCCTGACATGCTTTACACCCTTTGGGTAAGCAGGGCCGGCGTGGGCAAAAAAAATGATAGTAAACCAGCCTAAGAACATTATTATGTTAAAATTAAGAGCTGATCAGGTTTGGTTTCTTCAAGAAAAGAAATTCGTAACATCCATCAAGAATTTTATTTGAAACAAAATTTTGTCTCAAGGGAAGGCCGCCTCTAAAAATAAAAGATATTTCTGCTATCTTCTCATTGTCAACTTTCCCACTATTCCATGGCCAACAACACTATTCTAAATAGGATCTTATCTCTTAAAAATTCATTCCATACAGAAATGAATAACTTTCCAGGTGATAAACTTCTCGAGCATTCTGCTGGTTACTATCATCACCTCTATTTGTTTGTGTCGCGGTGGCGATAAAAAGTGAAAGAAAAAAAATTATCTTATCTTTTTATGTATTTTTCTCCCTATCAGAACACGCGCGGTGGACTGATTTGCTAGAACGATTTCTAATCCACGTTCCGATAGCTCGCCTGTAGTAAGAAGAAACTTTTCCCCGTTCATTCACGAACTGCTTTCTTCATTCATGTTTCACCTGTTACTACAGATACTTGAAAGAATTTCTTATCTTTCGTCTCTTTTCTTCTCCTCCCCCTTTTTCCACGTTTGTATTAGTATCTGACAAAGCACGTTTCAAAACGCGTAAACAATGGGTTGCGGAAAGTGCAGATAGCTATTGATATGCGTGATGCAATAAACGTGTAGAAAGAGCAATTAGAGTAAGAAATACGACACATGTTTTTGCTTCCTTTAACAACTATGAATGGTATAGATTTCCGGAGAATTACGTAATTTTTCGTGTAATTATCATTTTTTATTATTACATTCAATTCTAAGAATCGTGTGTCTCTGCTTAATGCAATATTAAATATACACAACGGATAAACATACAAGAAAAATTTTATTTTTCTAAAAAAAATAGAAATCTGTTTAAAATTGCAGTAAGTTTCTGACATTTCCTGTTTTATCTTGGAAAGTGGATACAGGTGGATTTTCTGCAAATTTGAAAGACTCCCTTGAGCGACGAAATGCCTTGTCAGCAATGTTGTTGCTATAGTCAGTGACAAATAAAATTGACTACACGGTGGAAGTTGTGAGGTACATCATGACGCCCAGCTAAATTTATTGATGTATTTAAACAGAATTTGGTTTTTTCGACAAATTTGAAATACCTGTTTGGTGTCGAAATGCTTTTGTCGGCAATCCTATAGCTACAGTCGATGATAAATCAAATTGACTACATGGTGAAAGGTGTATTATAACGGATAGTTAAACGGTCTTAAATATGATTCTAACATATTTAAAACTTATTGATGTATTTGAACAGAATTTAGTTTTAAACAACAATTATCGATATTCTGTGCAATGAAAAAAATCTATTTTAGAATGGTTTTGACCTGACAGAAATCTTTTTAATTCACATGTGATTTGTTCGCTCGCAGATTTCTATGTACTGTCAGCTTGATTTTTCACTGACTATAGATCGTTTCCTTTGCAAGCATTTCTACATGCCTAAGAAATTAAGATAAATAATTAAATAACAGAGAGTTCCTCAAATTTTCAAATGCACACAAACGAAAACGTGATGCAAAGGATCTCAAAAGTCGAAACTGTCCTCCCTAAAGGAGGATGGTTGGTCACCTTAGTTTGTGGCACTTTTTAAAGGGGGCGAAAGAATACTGTGCCCCTGGCGTCGTCTTAAAAAGCTAAGTCACTGTTGGGGGGGGGGGGCAAAAAATCATATCATGACCCGGGCGCCACCTACCCTCGCTACGCCACTGAGGTGTCCACCCCCTTTCCCTTTACCAACAGTCAGACATTGGGGATGTGAGAAGTTCATTTTATCTGGCCAGCCGACGAGGGGCGCTACATGGCGATCAAGTTTCCGAGATCAGTCAGGAAAGTCCCTATTTTTGATTCTTTGTTACGAATAGGAATTAAATGCCCCGAATTATCCCGTTTCTTACTTACTAGTCAATAGCTCATATTATAGAAATATTAACTTGACATCTTCTGAAGATTTCTCCTTCTCCAACTTTTGCTATGCATAGAATATGGTGATCATACCATGATCAATGTTTATGAATCAGCCTGAAGGAACAGTAGGAAAATGATACAAAATACGGTACAACCCCGGTTAACCGAACTAAAGAGGGGGCGTTTCGGATAACGATTTTTTTGGTTAAGCCATGAACATCTATTACTATTTTGCATCTAATCACGGTATATAATTCTGTAATGCTTTGAGAGTAAAACGAATTCAAACTCTCTTTGCAAACTATACTTATGTTCTTTATTAAAGTTAACCCTCCGTCGGCCGTAATATTCGCATCGGCGAGTTCGGGCACAATGTGTCTGACAAGCCCAGGTAGACAATATCGTAATTAATATTGCTAATACCCATTAATTTTAATTTGAGCATTCTGAAATTAACCTCTGACCTTCTTGCGAAGGCTTAAAACAAAAAAAGGGAGATATCGATAAAAAAAAAAACTCGCCTTCGCGATTAATTCCGTGTAGTAAAGTACGTGTTTTTTTTTGGGGGGGGGGCGGGGGGCGATTTCAGAGGCATTTCGGAAAACCCGGTTTAACCGAGATATTACTGTATATTATTTGTTTATCTGTTAACTACCGTTTTTCTTGTGGATATTTTTGACAAACTGTATAAGTAATTGTTTTTGACCTTCTTTAAATTTTTCATTTTATTAATTTATTTAATTTCGATCCTGTCTACCCTCCCTCTATCCCCCACACCCTAGTCAATGTCCTGGGTTCTAGAGGTCCTCGGATTGAAATTTCGAAAATTCGGTAACTGTCTTAACTTTTGCGTTACGGGCAAAATAGATGCCGTATCAGCACTATTATTTTATTTATTTCTACTTACAACTGTTGTCCCACTAAATCATTAGTTTCAATGATAATAATTTGGATTCCTCCCATCAGAATTCACCATACACAATCTAAAAATGAAAATTAATAGGGGAAGGAAATGCTTCTTAATTTATGAACAGTATTTCATTAAAAAAAGCTTCACATTGATAAGCGCTATCTGCCAATGTTCCAAAATTTTCGAATTAAAAAAAAAATTATGTTACGAAATTCCCGAAGAACTGTTATCACAGTAAAATAACTTCAGCTGGAATGCCATGCGAAATCCCTACATACTTGCCAAACTCGGCAGTGGACCATAAAAGAATATCATTTATCAAAGAAATATGCGCAAACGTAATATTTATGACCATGAACACGTAAACAGTTTATTCGAATACAAGCAGAAGGAATTCTTACACGAACGCCCAGCAACCATTAACATAAATAACCTCAAAAACGAATTCTAGAAGAATATTTTCCTCTCAAACTCCCGCCTTTGAATTCTTTCACGTTCTCGATAATCGAAAAACCCCAGGAATCAGAAAGCTCTGCTTGCAAACTTGCTGGATGTCTGCAAAACAAAGAAGTGAGCAAACAAGAAAATGAAACTGGAGGGGAAAAAAATAACGTCGTTCCCCTGGCAACGGTGTGGCCTCCTTTCTCCAGGCCACGCCCCTTCGCCTATCGATTGACAGGAAGACTGGGAAAGTAAAGACTGGATTATCGCGCAAGCCCGCCATCACAGACATCTGCTACAGAAAGAAGAAATTATAGAATTATACGATTTTTTTAAAATGTAATTGATACAATTTTATCTGATTTTTCATGTTTTACTACCTGGTATACTGACATCATTTTTATCAATTTTTTATTGCCATATAAAGTAACTTAAGCATTAATTGATTCCCGATTTTGATTGAAATATTAAAATTAGCAGTAAGAAAAGTGACAGATGATGTCTATGTTCTACAGGGAAAATGTATTTATATTGATTATCAGTTAGTGTATTTTATATCATTTATAAATATATGTTTGAAATTAAAACTGGTTGTTGAAATACCATCACTGTATTTACCGAGTCTGCGCAAATGCCCAGTATTTACTGTCTTAATCGTCTTGTATCGATTGTGCTCGTGAATGAGAGCTCGAATGTATGAATGGAGCGACGGTCTCGATTCATGCTACGCAATGTTGTAGATGATTTGGTTGAAAACAGAACGGGTTCGGCTCGTCATTCAAAATCAGCTCTAGTTATTTTTACTTTTAGAATATACATAATAATAGAATTCCAGCTTAAAATCAGGGGATGGCGTGACTAGAGAGTGGGAGAAAAAGGAAAATGAAAAGCTTTTTCGTACAGGAAAACAAGAATCGCCATGTTCTTCCTTAATGAAACGTTTCGTTAATGTATACGGCCTTATTCTTAACAATTCATTCGAATAGAAATGAAATGATATAAAATATTAGGAAAACGAAGTTTGAATGAGAAGTAGAATAAGGAAAAATATATCAAGGACTCAATAATATAAGTTAAAGATTAGAGTATCAAGAAATTTATAAAATATTGGAAAGATATTCTATTCTAGAAGGTGTATTTTCACAACGTACTCGGTGCATTTGTGAGAGAACATTCCATAGAATTTGTAAAAAAAAAAAATTTGTAACCTTAATAAAAAAAATTGATTTCATTAAAAAAATTTTTCATTAAAAGTGTAGATGTTTGTTGAAGAAAATTTCTTTTTTTCTTTCTCGTTGCTATGAAGAAATAAGAGTAAGTTAAAATCTGCTATTAGAAACTATTTTTATCTATTACAATCTGCAACCATGGCGATATTTTTACAAGAAATGGTCGTATATATTTTTAGTAAAATCGGATACAACAGAGTTTTTAAAGCTTTCATCCTTTAACATCGTGTTTTATTTATTTATTTTTACCTCTTGTAATTTGTATCCATTCTTTAGGTATTTGATCCTTCGTACACGTTGGGCTGTTTCGGTTTTACTGATTTTATACTGTTCTCGTTACGGAGTTTGCTCGACTTACGATAGAGTTCCGTTCCGATTGAAAGGTCATATGTCGGATTGATATTTTTCAACACTTATTTTCATTCAAGAGGGTTATAAAAATTGTTCATAAAACACAAAAACTCAATCTATGTATGTATAGTTACTGTACATAATTAGAAAAATACATAATATGTACACTTTATTGTAGACAAAAATACAATCTGAAATTACTTTTTATTTTGAAATTTATTTTTTGTGCTCGTAAGTGCGGATGATCTAAAGACGAGGAATAGGTGTAGTTCTTTGTTAAAATTTATTACTGCTTTTCAATAATCATAGAAAATATATAAATTAAAAAGAATATTACTGTAATTCCTCGTTACATCAATACTTTGGGAACCAAATAAAGATATTGTTATAGAGGGATGTATTGTTATATCGCGGGGCGATATAATTACGATATAATAAAGTTAAATTTTGGTTGTTTTAATGTGGACACAATACAACAAAATACATTTTGCAAATAAAGCATCACCAGAGTGATGTTTGTTAAAGCATACAAAAATGTGAAAATTCAATTATACAATAAAATAGTTCACATACCTGAGAAACTTATTTATCGAAAAAATCCAATATTTTCGTTTGCTTATTCATTTTTTTTTAGCTGTGAAGTCAACTAACAAGGTTTTCATAGAGTCTAATGCACGAAAATGATCATCATTTGTAGATGAAAGGTTTCAAAAAATTACCCGTAGGGACTGAACTGATTGAGGACAGAAGTGGCGGTAGTGTCTGCCCGACGAGGGGGCATGATTTTCTGTACCGGGGGAAGTGTAATGAAATTGGTATCAAATTTTCGCCAGATCTTTATTTATCTATTAGTTGAATACCTCGTTGCGTGAAAGGGGTACAAACATTTTCCCCGACAGGAGGGACACAACATCCCCGAGAGGGGGGTGGGGCACTGGCCTCCGGTCCTCTCACTGGCGCCACCCCTGATTAAAGTCGATGAAGATTGCGATGTTATCTGTATCATCATCATTTTCCTTTTCATCTGTGATCTCGGAAATCACAGACGAAATGGGTTATCTTCTTCAGTAACTCCTTCAAAACCATAAGATCATCATCCGCTATTGAATATTTCTCCACGTTAATTTCAGACATTTTGCCACTTGTTTTCTTCCAGCTGAGTTAAAGACTTTTGAAGTCTGAAGACACATTCTTCAGCCATCTGAAATATCGCCATTTTTTGAATTTTCGTCATTATAAGTTTGCTTATCCTTTATGAAATAATGTTACAGAGGAAAAAAATGGCGTTGAGATAAAAAAAAAAAAATTTATTGTACAGGGGTTTATTGCTGTACAGAATATCGTTATATTGAGGGAATGTTCTATGCAAATTCACCGGGACTATAATTTTTTATTGTTGTAGAGGGATTTATCGTTGTATCGGATATCGTTGTAGCGAGAGTTTACTGCATTTATAATATTCTTTAGTTATAAATTTAATATATAGTAATAAATTTTAAAAAAAGAATTACATCTACCTCTCGACTTCCGACCACGCACTTACGAGCACAAAAAGTAAATTTCCAAAATATAACGTAATTTCAGGTTATATTTTTTTGTCTTCGGCATTCAGCTTCACTCAGGATTGCCGGAAGTGGCTTTTGTGCCACAGAAACCGTGACCGCCGTAGAAACTCGCAATTATGGAACCCCGGGATACAATAAACAGTGCAGTCTCTTTTGGGTTTATGATAATTAAGGTGACCAGTCGTCCTCGTTTAGGGAGGATAGTTCTTCTTTTGTAAGTTCTGTCCTCCCTCGAAAAGTGCCCTCCTGCATGGTCTCCTTTTCGATATTTGAAGACAATTCTATAAATCTCCATATTTGTATACTCTGTGAATGTCGATCATAATCTTAATGGCTTGACGTAAAATTCAATATGAGGGATATTTCTTGTCCAGATATTTCCAATAGATTGTTACGGAATATTACGGTATATACGTAAGATTAATGTCAGCAATGCCAAAAAAAAAAAAAAAAATTTGAAATAAGTACCAATATGAAGTATGATGGACATTTAATTTGATTATGGAAATATGACAAATTTAAAATAAAATAAATATCGTCATTACTTTAATAACAGTATCAGGATGACATGTGCTGTTGAAATAACAGAATTCCAATCAATGACAATTCAGGTTGATAGCATCTAAAAAGCTGCGAAGACCGCATCAACGGCGAATGATGTAATAGGTATTTCTACGCGTCTTAGTGCCATAAAAAAACTATATACATTAAACAGTCATTTTAAATTCAAAGCTTTATTAAAAGAAAACCCAGCCTTGATGTTTAATATTAAATTCTGCTACAGTAAATCAGTTACTTTTCATTTCTTAAAATTATATTAAGGACTTTTTAACTGGGCGTAGTAATACAACACAAACCATACTGTTAACGTGATGTGTTAATGTCTATACATGTTTGACATCTCAAGATTATTTTTGTTATATCGTTTCAGGCCCAAAGCCGCAGTTTAAAGAATTCTATGTCTCTGTTCTTTGATCTCCGATTGATTTAATAAAATTAAGCTTTCTGAGAGTACCATATTTTCATGTTGAAAAACAAAATTAATTAGTTGTTTCATTATTTATTCTCAAGCTTTTTTTTTTCTGTCATGACTTATAAATTTTTGTAGATGTGGTTATATCTCTTTACTTTCCTTTACTCCCTCCCTCCCAATATCTCTAGATAAAAATAATAAATAAATAAATAAAAAAGAGCAACGCTTAAATATTCTATATTAAAACTTTCTTAAATCTTATTTTAAACGCTTCGTCCCCAACGCAGTTCGATAAATCCGATTAATCTCCGACCAGTCTAACACAAAACTCCTTTTTCATTTCTCCTTCTACTGATACATCGGAACTTCCACTACTCCGATTCCCAAATAATTTATTACTGTAGTTCTTCTTCGGCATCTTCGCCCAATCACATCGAAAAGGGGAAGATGAATGAATGAAAGGAGTGGGTGGCGGTAGTAGTAGTAGCGGCGGGTTGTCCTTTACACCCACGCATACCATTGACGATACTGCAGCAGTGACCGACCCCCTTTGCTTTCCCCCTTTGTTGCGGTACAGCGCTGCGTCGAGCTGCGTAGACAGAAACAGGAGTTGCCAAACGATAATCCACCAAAAAGTTTCGAAAGATATTAGAACAATAAGTACCTTATTTCAGCAATCAAGTATTAAAGAACTAATCAAATAGGGGTGAAATTGATTGCTAAAATGTATTGTTTTCTTCAGCCCAGTATAAACTTCTAATAAGAAAGTTTTAGAATTCATTAATTAATTTTCAGTTGTTAATTTTTATAATAAATTCAATTAGTATGAGGAGTTTGATTCGCGCGGTTTACATTTTCGAACGCCGAATCTGATAAGTATTCTCTCATGACGTATTTATTCATTGAATTTAATAATCAGTATACAGAAAGATATGTATTGTCACTCCATCTACAGATAATATTCACTTATTCGCACTACTTAATGAATGATTTCTGTCTTAGAAGAATTTGAGGCTAGTAGAAAATTGGCGCGAAGTCTTAGAATAAAAACAGTTTTCCGATAAATAAATCTAATTACAATTATTTTAGAACGAACTAAAATAACCAGTGAAATAAAATTATATCTATGAAGGTAGAGGCAGAAAGGCCAAGAAATAATACAATATACCGTTCGGTTAGATAATTCAAATATAAAAACTAATAAAATTAAACTATATTGTTGTTAAAATAAGTTATTTTTTGTATATAATGAATATATCTATTTATGCAATAAAAATCAGGCTTATAATTGGTTAAATGAAGGAATTTGATTTAAGATCACGCCTTAGAATATATTAATTCATTCATAAATATTTGAGATAGTTTCATATTCAGTGACTGTTTTCTTAAAAGAATTTGAGACAGGCGGAAATGCAAGTAGTATTCTTAAGGAAATCAAACAATTCCTCGGAAAAATTAACAAAATTACAATTTTCTTGAAATTACTGAACAAGGATAACCAATCAAGCAAGAAAATTTGTGTCTATGTTGACAAAAAATGGAAAATCAATTGAAATCAACCAAAAGGCACAGACTGATGTAAAGACATTGAACATTAATAAATAACTCTAGGATTCTTACTTTTTCGTTGAAAAATGATGATAACGAGGATGAATTCAGTTCTTTGAAATAGAAAATGAGTACAGATTTATATTAAAAATATTACTGATTTTATATTAAAATATTTACTGATTAATTATTACTGATAATATTACTGATTAAAAATTTTATTGATTTAACAGTGTTATTATTTGATAATGATTTAACAATTTAAAAAACTAAATCGAAGTAGTTTTCTGTGAATAGAGAAGTATTAATATTTCAAATTAGGAATTCTGATTTGAAATATTTAAATATCTCTCATTCATATTTGTTTAGAAATGATTCATCAAAGAATAAATAAATTGTGAGTTTGATGTCTTGACTATTAAAACAATATTGTATGTAGATCAAATATTTTTTTTTCTAACACTTTTCATATCTTCTACATAGGGGCAATGCATTCTTGTTCAAAAAAATAATTTTTGAAAAATAATTTTGAAAATTGTGTTTATCTTTAATACTTAAAGATAAACAGTAATATTAATAATTATACAACTAATTATAAATAACTTATTATAATTAGTTTGTATAAAAGATATTTTTATAATTTTTTTTCTTATACTGCGTGAATTAGGTTGTTATATGTGTCTTAAAATCTAATATCACATATTCTATTTTCTAAAAATGGAAGTAATTCATTCAAAATATTTTGTGGCACTTTTTTTTTCTTTCCATTTTACGGAAGCTTTGTTTTTAACATTTGTTAACGGAGAAAAGAGGTTTAAAAAATTGAAACGGTTTGATTTCTCATTTAATTTTCAACCTCAAACAAGTATTGCATTCCACACTTTTCAACACTGGATAAAAAATGGCAAGAAGAAAATTTTCTTATTTTTTCATTAAGATGAAAGGTCCCATGAATATGGGTAAATTTCGTATTTCTTCAGTGTTAACCTGTTGACATTTATTCATTTATTAAAAATTTCTATTATCAGGTAATTTAAAAGTCATTTCAAGTGTCTAATTTCAATTCTTCTGAACATATTTTTCTAACGAAGGAGGTAGACATGACGTCACAGATATATGGCAATGTAACAACTGCGCATGTCTTTGAACATTTAACAGCACGTTTTACTTTGTGTTGTGACGTCACATTCTTTTCTCTTCTATAAGACGCGATGATGAAAGAACATTTGAAAGGTGCATTCGACGTCCATAAAATGTATGGCATATATGAGCATGAACTGATTCCTTAAAAAGTTCTTTTTTTACTAACATTCTTTATAATTCTTCATTTCTATTTATTATGACTTTTTTGAATTTTGAATAACGACGACAACAAAAAACACATCTTGAATTTTTGATTGTTTGCAATTGTATAAATGATGATAGTTTTTAATTACTCGGAACATTAAAATAGCAGATGAAAGGAAAATTATCTTTGACTTTTTAAGCATTATAAAGCAATTTCCTGAATTCCAGGTAAATTATTAAAATTATAATTGTTTTTAGGAATAAATTCTCGTAAAAAATGCAGCAAACATAAAACATTGATTTTTATTTACAAAATGCATTATTTATTCAGTGTAAGTCTTCGGTTTAAAAAAGACGGAATAAAAGGTCTTTTCTTTTGATTTAATCAGAAATAGATTTTAAAAACCTTTCGTTTGCCTTTTGCAAACAGTCGGTTTATTTATAGTGAGATTAATGTTGGTTTCATGATTTAGAAATGACTTTGAAGTTTACTAACTAAGTTTAGCCCCAAGTTTGGGGTCACAGTTCATTAAAAATTAATAGTCCAAGAGATCAAAATAGTTCCGGAAATTTTGGATTCTTGAAGTAAATAAATGTTTTTTAAACCTGGTTTTCAATCAAAGTAATTACATTCTAGAAATAATTGGGATCGAAATTTCTTTCAAAGTTTCTCTATTCATTCCTTTTTTATTTGCTTCGAAAAAAAGTTTTTAATAATGTACTCGAGTCTTAGATAAACGTTAAGTTAACGTTAGTTCTTAAAAAGAACGTTTCAAAAAATCCATGTAAATGTATAAGAATAAACAAAGTGAATAAAATAGGTGTCATGATGCAAATGTTAGCATTTCATTATTTTCTTTTCATTCTCAAAATTCAGCTTTGCAAATCAAACCAAGCTAAATATTGAAAGATGATTTATTATTATTAATAATAAGTTAATACAATGATAATATATTATTATTATTAATAATATGTTTATACAATGTTGATTTATTTATTCAGTGTAAGAAATATTTTTATATTAAAGAAGGAGAACAAAATTCCATTTCATTAGAAAAAGATTTCAAAATTCTTCATCGTTCGTCTTTGAAAAATAATCGGTATGTGTACCGATAACGATTTATTCACATGCTTTATCGAATTTATCAAAGCCTCAATTCTTTTCATTTCATTAAATTCTTCAATTTAGTATGCAAAAAAATGAAGTAGTTTATGATTTATTCTTATTCTCAGAGGAAAAGTCTTGTTTCAAGAATTCTAATAAATGTCTAAAACTAAATCAAGTTAATACAACGTTTGACGTTATGAAAATAATAGGATTTGATCTTTTATGTTACTACCATGCAGCAAAGCAAATAAAGTTGAATATTGCAAAATGATGATGTTCAGAATAATTCAAAAAGAGAATTAAGAATTTTGGGAATCACCATGGGAATGAAAGAAAGATTGCAAGCACGCAATGGCGTGATCGTTATTTAACTGAAAGCTCTTTTTACGTATAAATTACAAAAGACACGGAAATATCGCTACGTCTTTACAGAATAATTCAATTTTGTTTTAGGAAAATAAATAGCTTTTATCGAGAGAATATTAGCCGAATATTCAGAAGCATTTGTTCAGTGAAGGCATAAAATAATCAGTAACAATCTAAAAAATACCTTATAAATTATTTGCCCGATACACGGAATAAAATAACCATAGAATATATTTTACGTGGAGGAGTTTTCATTAGGGAATTAATTCATAATTATGAGACACACGTCATTTGCATCGCGCAAATTTCATTTTGGAATCCATAACTGATCTTGCAGGAAGAGAAAGGACGTGACGTCTCACTAAAGAATAAAACAGGAAGTTTGGAAAGGAGGGTGGCAGCTCAAATGTCGTTTTCGTCATCTGACCGCGGTTCAAAATTACGAGGTCCGTCCCAAAACAGCACTCGTATTGCTTCAGAATGGGACTTGATACAACTAAACTGACTAACTAACCATTCAGAATACTTAACACTTGATTTCGCTACGTTTACCCTTAAGATGATGTTCTTTTCTAGAAAACACGATTAGGGGCCGAGGTGGTCTAGTGGTAGGGTCCCAGCTTCGGGGACAGAGGTTTCTAGGTTCGAAACCTTTTCCGATGAAGATCCGCGGCATATATGGGACAGGTGACGCTAAATCCGCCGTCTTGGATCAAACGACCCCCAGCTGATGTGGTGTAGAAGCATGGAGATGGAGTGCCAGATCAGGTGTCGTTCCCGTCATCTGACCGAGATTCCAAATTACGAAGTCCGTCCCAAAACAGCACTCGTGTTGCTTCAAAATGGGACAGATGGACAACTAAACAAAACATGACGAAATTTGTTAAATGTTTCTTCGTTTTTACTTTCTAGTATACGAAGTATACAAGGAGAAAGTGTTGTAATCGTCAAAAAATTCGAACTCGTGATTTTGACGAATCTCCACGTTTTAGACCTCCCTGAGTGCGAAAAACACAATTTTGGAATTATGTCTGTCTGTCTGTGAACCCTATAAGTCGAAAACTATTAGAGCTAGAGGGATAACATTTGGTATGTGATCTTCACACAAAATTTGATGGTTTCTATCCAATTTTGGACAAAATCCGCCTGCAGGATGCCTGTCTGTCTGTCCGTGTTCATGTGATCAGGATATCTCAAAAACTTAAATAGCTGGGTGGATAAAATTTGTTACACAGTTTTTTCATCAGGAATGTAGATCCGTATCAAATTGTTGACTAAATCCGTCAAAGGGTTGACTGTCTGTCGGTCTATGTAATCCCATACTTGTGAACACGATAACTCCCAAACCCTATAACTCAGATAAATAAAAATTGGTATACTGTCTGTCAACATTAATTCTAGATCTGCGGTCAATTTTTGTTTCAATCGGTTGAAAAAAGGCGTTCAAATTGCGAATTCAATTTTTTTCTCTTACGCAAGGCCATATTGCGCATTGGCGAGTACCCGCCTTTCGCCTTCGCACGCGCCAAGGGAAACTCATGGGTATGCCGTTTTGCTTATTTTTTTTCTCCATCTGTGTTAGGGAGTATACGAGAAAGTTTATAGGTGGTCACGCCCGCTGGTTTCGTAAATAATACTAATCTCCAAAAGATGCAGCAAATGCGTTTGTTTGATAACGGCGAAAATCTGCTCTGACCAATCTTGTTCATAACTATTTAATTTTACTCAACAGTCAAGTGCGCAGCAGCAGTTGACTTCATTGAGAATGCGTTAACACCGAGTAATATTTATTGACTTGACTAATTTAAACAAGAATGAGTTTCATCAAGAGGGATCTTATACAAGTTGTGCTTGATATCAGTGAGCAGTAAGAAAGACGAAAATATAAATATCTAAACAGAAGAAAAAAGACGAAAAACATTGAACTCAAAATTTTTGAATCAAACTTAACAAAATAAAGAAAGGAAAAGAAAAAATGAAAAGTTGAAAAAACTGACGAAATTAAAGCACTTTAAATCAACAATTAATCAAAACTGAAGATATTCATATAGAATTCAAACTAAAAGGACATGAATTTGGGAAAAACCTACTTCAAGATTCCATAAGATTTATAATAATGAATTATAAATTAACGACTAAGAAGTAGAAAATAATCAAAATAGAATTTTCTTTTTAATATACTAATAAAAGAGAGTTTTTAAAAACCGTTTTTAGTAAATCTATTTCTTTTCCATCTATAAAGATTGTCTTTAGCTATCTTTCCTGAAAGGCTCAGTACGGGTTTCGTACCCACAACTGGAAGACACTGGACTGCACCCAGGGGCGTTTTTACCATTAAGTGACCCTAGATGAACGCCTAGGGGCATCGGAACAATGGCCCTCATTTCGATCACACATCGAGGCAGTATTTCAAAAATTAAAAGAAGCAACAAATTGAAAAAGAATAATTGCTCATTATTTAGTTGTATTAAAGTCCTGTTACGGACCTCGTAATTTTGAACCGCGGTTACTTAACGAGGACGACACCTGCGTTGGCGCCCCCTCTCCAAGCTTCCGCACCACGCCAGCGGTTGGGCTCCCTAGGTATTGCTTGGCGTGCAACGGACCCACAGGCACGGCGAATCTTCAGTGGGCTCGGGTTTCGAACCTGGGATCCACCAGCTTTGAATCCGAGACCTTACCACTAGGCCGCTGCAGTTTTATACTTGCTCATTATAAATATTAAAGTATATTTAACTTTAAATGAATTTTTAAGTTTTTGCTAATTTGTTTATAATTGGTTATGCGTGTGACTATGTGAATACATATTAATAAGGGGGGGAGTGAATTTTAATTTGCCTAGAGGTGCCAAGTACCCTCGCACCGACCGTGGGTATATCACCGCTTTTAAAACCTTTTCATTCATGACTGTGTGATAATGGGAAAAACATTTACAACTACATTTTTATCAGAAAAAAAATTTACCACGATCTCATAGTTGGAAAATAAACAAGAAAGAAGAAGCATTGATTAATGATGTCTCAAAGTAAATTCATTAAAAATAATCAGTTAATATTTTATAAATCAAGATTTTTTGCTGTTAAATTTTAAATCTTGATTTTTTTTTCTATTGAATTTTAAATCAAGATATTTTTCTATTTTCTTATCGTTTAAATCAGACTCTTTTTTCTTAAGGTTTTGTTGCTTATAAATATTGAATTGCGAAAAAAAGGCCTATGCTAAATTTGGCTGCCATAATATTTCGATGTCTGACTCCATTTGGGTTTGAGACTAATTATTTTAGAAACCGTGGGATACTTTAAGTGGGTGGTTCTAGAATTAAAGTCCATAATGTACTTTCTAAAGCAAAATTCTATTTCTATTTGAATAGAATTCTATTGTCAGAAATAACCATAATTACTGCAATTACTAACAATCCAATCTGTGAAACACGAGTCTAATGCTTATACACACACAGAACTTACCGTATTGACATATCTCCTACGCATAGCGTCTTATGAGCATAGCATTCAAATAATCCGCCTTAATTGACTTAAGATTCTCATTCTATAAATATTCTAAGCATAATCCGTCTTAATTGACTCAAGATTCTCTTTCTATAAATATTCTAAGCCCGCGGTATTTATTGTCAAGAAAGATGGAGCTCTAATTAACCAGATAAAGATGGGTATTTGAAAGAAGCTATGATAGAAAATATGAAGGTAAAGTAGGTCTTTACATTTATGAGAATTATAAAAGATTTGTTTCTGGAATTTTTTTCAAATGTTTATAGAAGCAAAATAAAAGGAGATATTAATAGATTTAGCATATTTGAGAAAAAATATGCTAAAAGGAATTTCTTAAACGTTAAGGAAACTAGATTCTGGAAACTGCGTAATTTTGCTTTCAAAGTAAAATTGCATTAATTTAAAAATAATCAAAAACGCGTGACAAAACATATCTAGAGAGTAAAGAAGTTGATGTCATTTATGGAAACGTGAAATATATATTTTTTAAAAATTTTTTCGAAGGTTTGGAGTGTAAAAATAAAAAAAATATTAAATTAATAGAACTATCATGTTTCTGAAAATGCATTTGATAATTAATTTTAAGGCGTATAAAATTTAAGCAAAAAACACATTTTTATATACATTATAAAATAAAATCAACAGACAAAAAACAACTATTAAGATGTTGAAACATTGGTTGAAAGCTTCTTTAATGCTGCCATTCCTTTGTTTTAAAAATAAGCCGAATGAAGAACATAAAGAGAGTCTAACGTATAAAGTTTTTTAGATTAAGAAGCATTCTAGCATCCATTAAAATTCTTATTTTTCGACTTCAATCTAAAACTTTTTCAAACATGAAACTTCAGTAACAAAATTAATTACTAATGTAAATAAACTTCGTCTTATTGATTTATCATTTGCGAAATCACATTTCTCTTTCCTTTAAATACAAAAACATTCTGAATTTTAAATGATTTTCTTTTATCATTTTTCCATTGCGTACTTAAGCGACATTAATTAATGCTAAAATTAATTTTTAATTTCAGATAAAGCTGCACACGTAATTAAAAATTCTAACAACAACAGTAACTTTTTATAAACAAAGGAGGAAAACATGCACGTGATAATTTAGATTCTAAGAAATTATCGTTTGGTTTTTCATTTCTCATTCTCAAAATGTCAACAGCCATAGAACATCGTTCTGCCTTAAAAAAAACACATTTTTCTTAATCTCGGTTTCTTCTCTTTTCATATTACCTTGTAAATGAACTTTTAAGTGTAAACAGGGCAGTCTTAACAAATTTGAGCGCCCTGGTCAAGAGTAATTTGGCGTTCCATCAGGACCGCAAATAGGAATTTCAGCTTCTATGGTCCAACGAAAATAACAAATTAGTGAAAATAAAAGTCATTTGTTTTCTGATTAACACCTTACAATTTTGTAAATCTGCGCCTCTTCGAAATAGGATTTTCCAAGCCAACTTCCACCACCTCTGGTTAGTTTAATTATGATTAATTTTAACGGTTACATTGTATAAAAAATATGTTTTTCAATTCTCTTCTATATATTTATTAAATACAAAAATACAATAATATACTTAATATTTAAATTAATATAATAAAATATGTGTAAATACTATGTATTATATTTAACTTGTTGGAAATTATTTATTTAACTGACACAAAAGTATGCATTTTAATTTATAGTATACATGTTTATGTAACGTTATAAAATCGATGGCTAAAGCTCTAATCGTGTTTTTTCTTTTAACATATTTAAAATTATAATTAAATATTTTTTGGTCTAATATTAAAATAAAATCAGTATAGTCGATTTTAGGCACCCTTGGACCAATGTCGCCCATGGGCTCTAGCCCAATTAGCCCATTGGATAAGACGACCCTGATGTAAAAAATTAATGTGCGGTTGAAGCTGTTATGCATGATTTTTCTGTTTTTGATTACCGCTGAATATTGTATAGCAACGGATTCGGAAAACCTCCGCGCTTTTGCGCATGCGCCGGTCGGAGTTATTTTCGTCAAAAATATAGTTCAGCAACGGATTCGTAGACTACCACCTTTGGACGATTTCACACCGGAAAGGGGTGTCAGGTAATGAGGCATATGAGCGCATTTCCGGAGTTCTTTCTTACATCACGCTCAGTGAAATGTAAACATCACCCTTCGATTCTTCACTTCCCCCTATTTTGATGAAAATAACTCCGTCCGGCGCATGCGCAAAAGCTCGAAGGGTTTTCGAATCCGCTTCTATACAATAGGGGGAAAGTGAAGAATGGAAGAGTGATGTTTACATTTTAATGAGCGTGATCTAACAAAGAACTCCGGAAATGCGCTTATATGCCTCAATGCCTGACACCCCTTTCCGGTGTAAAATCGTCTAAAAGTGATAGTCTCGAAATACGTTATTGAACAATGCATTTAATTTTGAACAGGATTTATATACCAAACTTCTTCATTTAAGTTACAAAAGCGTTAACTTACAATCAATTAAAAAAGAATAACAATTACATTACGCATTGTCTTATATTGTAATGTGATGATTAAACATATGAAGTGGAAATCTTCATCACAATAACGGTTCAAGTATTTATATCAATTAAAATTGTATATTGATGCAGAGTGCTATATTGTCTATATTCTGCTAAGTGACAAAGCAAAAAAAAAAAAAAAAAAAAAAAAAAAACGATGTACTAATGATGTGTTCTTTTTTCTTAAATGCCATCTCCGTAATCAATATATGTGCAGCATATATTGTATAGACGATGTATTGATATAGTACGTGATTCTTCCTTTTACAGAGATGACATTTTAAAACAAGAACACATCAATTTATTTTTCTTTTGACTAGGTCATTTTTAGCTGTATACCGACAGTATATTTTATAGCACATTTTACCTACAATCAGACCGAAAATTTTTGAACACTTTAAAAATATTTCATAAACCTGGAATATTTCCATTCACAGAATAAATGTTTCTCCAGGACTCTTTAGATAGAGCAATGCTTTTCTTCTTCATCAAACACATGCACATTTTAAATTGAATTCTCATAAATTTAATTTTGAAAAAAATTCTTATTTTTCCGGCACTGAAATAAAACATATCACAAAATTATTTGAACGAATAATAATAAACATGGAAAAAATCACATTTATTTAACAAAAAAGATACCCTTTTCAACCAAATAGTGTTTAATTGGACCATTAATAAATTTCTTGGTAATTGAATCAATTCAAAAAGAATCACAATTACATTACGCATTGTCTTATATTGTAATGTGATGATTTTTTTTTCCTACTGAATTTCAAAATTAAATTTCCGAGGCGCACTTAACGCGTATCATGTAAGTATGAATTGACGAAATTCCGGTTTTGGAATCGGAAATTTATTTTGACAAAATGCGAACGGCTCACGTTGGGGGAAAAAAAAGAAAGAGAGAGAGCATCCGAAACTAAATACTTTACATTTTGAAAAGTATTTTTCTATTGAAATCCAATAAATTCTGAATTTTTGATAATGAATCTCTTTTTGGAATTCAAAGCATTTAACGTTGAAAATTGAAAGCATTAATTTTAATACTAATCTTAACTTTTAACTGGCAATCTAGAATTTAGCAGACAGAGAATTTTAGAACAAACAAACCAATTAGAATTATAAAGCTTTTAGTAATTTTAGTGTAATAATAACAAATATAATATGACTTGAATATTGATAATATCAGATATAATTTGAAAGAAAGTTTTACATTACAAATTATAAATTATTCAAATTTTGCATTAGCCCTTTAAATTAAATTGCTGTCGGCTTATAGAACCAAGTTAAAGTATCATGAATAAAATTTAATTTAATTATAAATAATTCTTTCCATTTTATGACTTAAAAGCATATTTAATCAAGCAGTTTAACACAATATATTCGAAACTTCTCAAATATGCAGTTTTTTTAAATAATAAAACAAAGCTGAAAATCTAAAAGCGGGAGCATATAAATTTTCAAAAATATATTAAAACGATTTAAGAATAAAGTATGAATATTTGAATTTAATGATTCAACTTCTTAATTCAATTTTCTCAAATATTTTAGAAATGTCAATCTAAAAAAATTACCCGTTAAGATATTTGAAATTAAAAAGCTTTTTCAGTTAAAGCTAATGAGTATGCATAAAACATTTTTTAAATGTAATACTTTTAAATTTTTCTTCAGAATTTTCAGAAGTCTTAGTAATATTTCAGGCATATATTAAACGGTAATGCAATTTAAAAATATTTCAGCATTTATTGAATTTTTTATTAGAATAAATAACCTTCTAGCTCAAATTGGGTGGCACATTGATTTTTAACATATCAATGTTTATAATAAATAAATAAATATTTTTATTTGCACATTTTCAGTTTGTAATATTTATAATAAATAAAAAATGTTCTTATTTGAAGATTTTCAGTTTGCAATATTTATAAATAATTAAAGTTCATTTACACTCTTATTTTTGTAAAGATGGAATTCTCTAATCTATTTTACACTCACTTTCTGATGAACAGTGTTTTGAAATTTTGTAAATTTGTGCATTCTCGTTGACAATATACTATTTTAATGTTTTCAGAATTTAATCATCAATTAATCGATTAAGTAATCAAATTTTGATTCCGTACTAGTGGTGCCACCTACCAGTGCAGTTGGGAAAAACCGATTTCACAATTCCGTGATATTTACAACAATGAACTGCAAATTAAAGACTATAAAGTAGCAAATAACTTAAATAAAACATTTTAATTTGTAGCACACTAATAAAAGTGTGTTTTTTAAAAAATGCTTTTATTAAATTTATTATTTTGTGTGTTTCTGAAAATAAATCTAAAAGCGACTGTCCACAAAATATAGAAATTTCGGAACAAATAAGAATCTAGTTCTGAAATATATACTAATAAAATAAATTTCAAATAGCTATACAATGTCGTTTATTTCAAACAATTTAACTCCATTCCTTTTATGACGAAGGATTCAATAGAATTTCAGATAATAAAATTCTATATATGATTGAATTTCATTCACAGCTGTAATATCCCTGATGGCTTATGTGTGTGGTGAAATTAGAAAATAATTTTTAATTCTTGGTGTACGAAATAGCGTAATCGTAAGGAAGAAAAAAAATCGACTTCGAGAGTTTGATCAATTCTGTTATTTCAGATTTTCTTGAGTAAAAAGAGGAATAAAATGACTTTTAGAATTTTATTTGTATGTCTGTCTATATGAAGGCGATAATTCATAAATGCAAAGAATTCAATGGAGTAAAGTTTGTACGTGTTCCTTACACTAAAGTTGTAGATCTGAACGAATGTTTGGACCGAATCCGTTAGTAAAAAGAGTTTTGTTCCCAGAATAATGTACTCGATTTTCGTCACTGTTCAAAGAAGCTACTTAAAAACCTATATTTACAATGATTTTTTTAAATATTCACGTATTGCTTTTCACTTTGAAAGAAAATGCAATGGAACTTGTCTAATTCTAACAATTTTAGCTGAAATTCACTAATAATTCTAATTTTTCTCTCGACCCTTGAATTTTTTAATAATATAATGATTAAATACCATTTATAATTCAAATTGTTTTGATTAATACGACTAATTGTCTATAATCTAATCTGTTCGACTAATTGCGATTATTATCTTTATTTCTAAGTTGTTACTGCACAGTTGTATCTAAAGTACTGTGTAGCTTTTATTAAAGTTACTTAATTATTGAATTAAATAACTTTATTTAGCAAAGGCAATTTTTAAAATGACTATTATTTAAATTATAGTAGTTATTACTTTATTCATTTCTTATGTATAATTTATTAAAATTGTTGAAAATATATATTTACTGCCATTTTTAGATTAAAGATTGTCGTTTCATCTTGCTGTACTCACTCCTAAACCTAGTTTTTCTTAATTTGAATAATCGTTGTATAACAAAATTAACATCATTTATAGAGAGTAAAGATGGGGTAACTTTGTTTAGTTATATTAACGACCAGTTTTGAAACAACACGAGGGCTATTTTGCGGCGGGCCTTGTAATTTTGAACTGCGATCAGATGACGAGGACGACACCTGAGCTTGCAGTCCCCTCTCCAAACTCCTGCACCACTCCGAGGATGTTTGACTCCCTACGTATGATTTAACATGCAACAGGCGCAATACAGGACGGATATTTGGTGGAATCAAGTTTCGAACTGGAACCCTCCTGCCACAAAGCTCAGACCTTACCACTAGGCCACCACGGACTCATTACTCATTTGTGTGCAAGTTATAAAGATTATAATTAAATCTAAAATTTTAGAATTATTTGAAAATCAGGTGAAAATTATAAATGGCATCATTGAATGCATAATTACTTGATTACTCAATAAAATTGAGCTATCTAATCACTCATTTGTGTGAAAGTTATCGCGACTATAATTAAAATTTCAA
>BGPR01000024.1:619122-657057 GCA_013235015.1 Araneus ventricosus
ACACGAATAAACTTGTGATCCTTTAAGAATATTATAAATGAAACTATGATAGTTTTAATGTAAATCTTAATTTACCTTAACACATTGTGGACAGATCACGAATTTAGTCGTGCAAACTGGAAAAAGAAATCCGCACGAAAATGCTAGATATTTCATGATCCGTCTGTAACAGATGGCAAGCAAAACACGAGTAAACTCGTGATCCGTCTGCGGTATTTCACGTATTCTCAAGCGTTGAAGACAAAAATAGGCGAGAATGGAGTAAAACCGGGTACATTGCTTCTTGTCCTTTCTAGTGGACAGATTCTGAATTATACTCCACCAGTCAAGAAGAAAGAACGATCATAGAGACCTTGTTTTTGCTGTTGAATTCACTGCATATGTGAAGGTTTATTTGTTTGAAGAATGTTCGTTAATGAATTTTTAATGTTCGTTTGTTTTAAATCCATCCTTACTTAATATTCATTACAATTATAAGAAAATATATTTAGTCCAGCTTATAATAATGATTAATAAGAATTTGAACCTTATCAAACACTAAGGATCTTATACAATAATTGTGTGGTTCTGTTTTTTTTATATTTTTTTTATAACCTCTGTGCTCCGTTACGCCAAGTGGCCCAAGACAGGTCCAGACAATATTGATGATCCTTCCGATAAAGATGATAAACTCACATCAGACGTCGATTGTTTATGTTTTAATGATGTATTTTCTAATTTAAACATATGCAAAGGGTGGCTCCAATGCAGAAATTGTCTTAGCTGCGCCCATGAAAGCTGCAGTGTCGCGGAGGAAGAAGACGACTGATTTGCATGTGAATTTTGTAACTAATCGATGGCAACCGGTACCAAGCGTTCAGTTCATAATATAACCTTTTTATTTTCAAGTCAGGCTCGAAAGTTGTTTTGTGCAATGTCGCGAGGAGAAGATTAAATTTCTTCAATTATTTATCAATTAATTTACTTGAAATTAACAAATATATCAGTAAATACAATTTCAAGAATATGTTCTTTTGCAATTTCATATGATTTTAAATTTTGATGCTTAATTTGCATCTTGTAGATTCTATGTCTAGATAATAAACTAAACTCATTCATGTTGTTTTTCCATCATATTTCAAAAAATTTAATGTCTTGCGCCGCAAAGTGTTAAACTTCTCTTACTAGAATCAATAGTCTTCACTGAGATCATGATCAGTGGCGGATGATAAATTAGGTATCAGTCCAAGAATACCTAATCAGTATATGTTCTTGAGGAAAATGTCTGATAATTTCTTCTTATCGATTTCTTTAATAAAAAAATGTTGTTCTTGTAGCAAGTATATTTTTATTTTTGAATGATGATCCCAAAACTTGAGCACTTTGCTTTGAAATATTTAAATTGTGTACTAAATTATTTAACTTACCTTGAATAAATTTTTGAGATCCAACATTTGTTTCTGGGCTTGGGCATAACTACAGTTTTATTATATAATTTAGCTTCTTTTTGTGTAGTATTGTATTTATATTGATTATTATCATTTTACCAAGAAATTAATTTTGAATTCTAAAAACAATGTATTTTATTCAATAATATTTTTCATTAAATTTTATTGAATAACCCCATCACCCCCTCTCGATCTTGAAAAAAATCTGTAGGTAATGGGAAGTAACAAATATCATTTTTGTGATGTCCGTTTTACTTAAAAACATCTGACATTATGTAAAACCCAGAATCTTGTTGGCCTGTGTTAATTTCTACTTTTTATTATTCATTCATCATTAAAATATTAAGAAATATACTAAAATCAATTTTTTCCAACTACCAAGTTAAGGTCTTACACCCTTTTGAGTAGGCGGATCGCCGTGGGATAAAATAAAATAAAATTACCAATTCAATTTTTTCACTACCAGGTGGCGTTACGATATGGAATCGAAATTTGATTAAATTAATCAAATAACAGATAATTAAGTCCTGAAAATATTAAAATAGTGAACTGTCATTGAGTGCGTAAAATTTAAAAACGTGACTGCTTCAGGAAGTGACTGAAAAATCGATTACATACTTATGTTCAATAAAAGTGTGTAAAGATAAAGGGGAAAAATGTATTATACATATACACACGTAAATTATGTAGTGTTCGCAGGGCCAGATTTCTCATAGGGCCAACTTAGGCCATGGCCTAGGGTGCGACAATCGGAGGGCTCTGCATATAAAAGAAATTACAATAAAATATTTACAAATTTCAGAATTATTTTGAAAAGAACATATAAAATACCGTTTTTAAAGCACATCCATGCACATTAAATAAAATGGCGGCGCATTTCCGTTGCCTGTCTCTATAATTGAGAAGAATGCATCAGGACAGGGGGCGCAGAAACGTATAAATCCGAACTTGGTTGCCGGAAATTTCTTCAGCTTTTGGGTATGTTAGGGCCGCTGCCTTAAATTTTTGTTAGAGTGAAGTCAGTTTTTTCTAGGAGCCCTGTAATATGAAGTTTTTCTTCGATTATCAAACCTGCTGGGGCGAAACCGTATTATACGGGGATAACCTGTATTTGCAAATCTCATTGAAAATGAAATAAGATACAGTCAATTTACTTTTGAAAGCAAAATTAATCTAAAAATGCAGATTAAAATGAAACAAAAATTAAATAGATTGCTAGAATTATACTTTTTTTATGTGAACTTTTTTTTTTCTTGCTCGAAAGTATTACTTGCTCAGCATCTTAGTCACAATTAATTAAAACTGAAGGCTAACATGTATAATATTTTTGGTGTTCTGATGACTACGGAAACGATAACCAATCTATTAATTATATCGCCGATTTATGCAAAATTAGTTAATGGCTAAAGTGTGTCACTTCTTGATGACTGATCATGACTTCATGGCATTTCTTGCAGTAGAATAATTTTTCCAAGCAGTGGCACAGGGCCGGGGGGGGGGGGCGGTAGTTTCCTCCCCGCTATTGGCGGAAAAAATTAATTTTTTTTAATATTTACTGTCTAAAACTAGAAATTATATATAAAAAAGCCGGGAATATGCGGGAAAGCTAGCTAAATTTTTAACAAAATTTTTAAATTTTGTTGTGTGTACCCCCTATGCCCCCGAGTACTTTTAGGTGTCTATAAACTTTTTGTTCCCCTTTGCCACCAATCGCCGACAATCTTTCCAAATTACTGAATTCAAAAATATTTATAATATCTTCAATATATTTATTTTTCTTAATGCTAAACTATTTTTAGGACAGTGTAATGTACTTTAAAATTTGGGAAATGTCCTTTTTCCTGTCTTCTACTAATTATTTTTCTGAGTTACATAAGATATATCTTTCGTAACCGTTATTTCTGTCAGTGAAGAAAGGGTTCCATTTCAAGTTGTTTACAATTTGTGATCTCTAAGAAGAAGGGAAAAAAAAAAAACTCGATATATTTTTACATAGTCACATGGTTAAAAAAAATAAAAATCAAGCAGACAAAAGAAATTTTCTACAGATCTTCATAGAATCGACGTGTTTAACTTTTTGGTAATAAGCGCCATCTAGTGGAGTAAACTTTAAAAATTAATTGAACCTTCGTTTGGAGCGGGCAGATGTTTTAAACTTACTTTTTTCCCTTCTTAAAAATCAAGGACAAATTTTTTTTGATAAAAATTAAATCTTCTGTTCATTCTAAGGAAAGAATACTTTAATCTCTTAAAATATTATTAATTTATTCAGTGGCAGGAAAGAGAAAATGACACCCGGGATATAGAAATTTCTATAGCGCTAGGAGCGTGATAGTTAGTTTTCAAAAGCGGAAAAAAAACCCCACATAATATTTTGTCTTTTTTCATCCCCCTCTTAAGGTTAGAGATTGAGGCTCCCAGAAAATATTATGGGTTTTTTAATCGATGTCATCATTAGTGGCTTAACAAACGTAAATGCCGCCTGGGGCATGGTATTTTTTAATAGAGATGGTAATCAATACTTCGGGCAAACTACGATATGGTTCCGTCTAATTCATCACTTCTAAAGAAATTATAATCTTACGCCACTGGGTTGATATATAAAACGAAAACGTAGCATATATTAACAAATCAAACATAAACAAAAGCCTTTGAAACAGGTAGTTTAGGAATAGCAAATTTTTTTAAATTATATATATAAAAAATCGAATCTTAATTAAATTTATATAAAATATAAATTTGTAATGCTATTCTTGAATCTCATTGTAACTTCAATACATGAACATCGTGATGTATTTTTTAAATACAAATCAAGTGCTTGAGTGTTTAATTGTTGAAATTTCCCTTAGTCAGCTGTCTAGAAATGTAACAGTAACCTTTTGAAATTTTGTTGTATTTATTGACTAAACATCATCTATACTTGCAGAAATTCTGAAAAAAATATACATACGCATATACGATACATAATTGAAGCTGGATTTGATTCAATAATTCAGCTGAATTGAAAACTTGCTTTATATTTCATAAGATTAATACATCAATTTAACCTTTCATTAACAATGAGGTTCTTTATGTAGCAATTCATGCATTTGGTTTAAACCATATAAGGGTTTATTCAAAAGCAAAAATAGGAAACAAAAATAGAATTCTGAAGCAAGCTTCAATTTTTCTTTGCAAATAATGATGAAGACACTTATCTTTTTGAAGACAAATCAGGAAAAACAACCCAGAAATATACGACACTTCATCCGTTTGAATGACCATTTATTCCACTAGACTTGTATCTCACAATATCACAACAACATTCAAGATTCATTTTTCTTTAAAGCATTATACTTTTGAATTGGATTCATACAATCATTCTCCTCTTGATTCAGAATTTAATTTCCATTCATCCATTTAAAGAATGTTCGTAAATGCGCTGACTTTACACTCTGGTTCGCACACGTTCGAATCGATATGCCGTTGGAAGGATTATTAGACTGAGAAATACTAACATCGTTAAAAGAAAATCATTAAAGAATTTAAAAAAATTGCATCTGAATGAATGTTGTTATCTTAAAATAAGAAACAAACGAGAAATAAAAAACGAACTAGAATATGAAACATTCATTACAGTACTTAAAACAGACAATATTTACACTTGAAAGAAGAAAACATATAAAAGATTAGAGTGCAGGTTTACACCAACTGACATAAAAAAAGAATATAAGTAAGGAAAGGAAATAATAAATCATTATATATTAGCAACTTTGAATAGCAAACTGAATAAGAATATTGCTTCCTTTGCCCTGTAGTGAAAGAATTCAGAATCTTTAGGGATTCATTTGAGAAAACATATTAAAATTTTTTTTTGAGATAAAAGGAATTTATTTTGTTTTATTTTTATTTCATTATTATTTTTAACTATTCTTAATTTTAATTATTTAACATATTTTTATGTTATTGTTATTATTTTTAAAGGAATTTTTGGATTTTTTTTGGAATGCGAATTAAATAAGAATATTGATTCTTTTGCCATGTGGTGAGAGAATTCAGTAATGCATAAAAAATGCATGGTGAAAGAATTTAGTAAATAATTTCAGTAAAGCATTTTCTTACAGGAGGTTCCTTTTCTAGGGTGAACTTGAGATCTTGACTTGCGATGATCTTCTCAAACTATGAGACATTTTAGTTAGTTGTTAACGGCATTTCAGACTGGTCTTCAGACATCTATATCTATAAAAGTCAATGTTTGCGTGTGTGTGTGCGATGTCCAGACGAATCTATCACACTTACAGCCATTAAATTTGGCACACAGGTAGTCGTAATGGTGACTCAATGCACCTCGAAGCCGGAATTTTAAAATTTAATCTAGAAAATTTTTTATTCAATGTTTTGTGTTGTTTTGGGTCATTTTTGGCACGTTTACGACTGTAGTATCTTTCCTAATGATGGTTAAAAAAACAATCAAAGCACCATCGGATAGAACAAACAATGTTTGTTCTAATAAAGTTTGTTTTGAATTTTTAACATAATTTACTGAATTTCGAAAAATTTTTAGATAATAGTCACTTTTTATTTATATTTTTAACGTTCAATTTTTACTTTCTTGCATCCTACGTTCTTATACCGCTATGAATTTCAATTTTTTTTAGGTATAAACCGGAATATTTATCTCTGTTTTAAAACAAGAATAGTTAAAATGTATTTTTTCTTCGATTTTCTATGAATTTTTTTATTGCTCAATTAAAAACATTTTCTCTCGCATATCCGAATCGACAGAGCTTTCTTCCGACCCAAGGTTACTCACAGCTCCCAGAATGCATTTCTACTATCCTATTGGCTGGCGGTATCAAGCGGAAGTCACGTCATACTCTCGATCATTTTATTGCGTCAGCTAATCTGAATTGCTTCACTTTACTGATTCAAGAATCATTTTATTTATTTGTTTTATACTTTTTATAGTCGCGCATATATGCTGATATCTTTAGTTAAAACACAGTTCCTGCGTGTACTTTAAAAATCGAGGGCGAAATCAATAATATATATATATTTTTTGATTTCGTTATCAAAACTTTGTGCTTTTTTTTATTTTGTTTAAGTCATTATGCCACGGCAACGTCGTGCGCGTACTGCTAGTATGCTATATTAGAGCGAATTCCCAAATCAGCCTGGACAACAATTGCAATAGTTGCAACGATTGCAACAATCGCAACGTAGTCTCCACGATGTTGCTACTATATTCTGAATGCCGTACAACATCTTCATAAAGATATCGTATGAATATTGCAGGGCATCATATGCTAATAGGGAATGCACTTCTAGAGAAATAATCTTTTCTCTTGTGAATAAATTGCGGATAAACATAAAAACCCATTTCCAAGTAGCAGTTGTTAAAGCAATGTTAATTGCCAAATCAAATTTTAAGAAATCTTGCCATGAATTTCATTTTTACAACTTTTTGAAATCAACACCAAATATACATAAGCAAATTTGTTTTTCAGAAAAATATAAGACCACAGAAATCATTTGTTTTCACGTGTTTATTACCGTTCTTGCCATTAATAAATAAAAACTATGAAGAAATATGCATTTTCTTGAATACCTAAAAATCAGTAGAAAAGAAAGATAAATGGTTACGATAGACATAAAATATTTCTCCGACTTGCAGTTCAATTATAACTGTTTTGTCTTCTCATGAGATCTATCGCAGGGTGAGATGAAGTTTGACGGGGCCAGAGAATATCAGGAAGATTGGCTTGCTGTAAATGGATCAAAGTGACATAACTTTCATTTCTTTCGATCGGTCTGTCTGAGAGGTAGCAGATGGGATGGACAGAAACTTAATTTACAGAGATGACTGAAGAAAGAGCAGTCGTCTCTGTAAATTAAGTTTCTATTCTATTAAATAAACAAAATCACAATGCCGAACGCAATGAAAGATGAATCCTTTAGCAAAACAAGAGAAATAGCCACGAAATATTCTTTTAAGGTTTAGAGAAATAATTCTTCTCAGTCCTATCTTAAGACGACCAGGGATCTTCAAAATCATTTCTTTAAATTTTGAACTAATCAATTAGAAATTTTGCAGGCATAAATAAGAGCACTATATAAGAAAACAGAAAAAGTATACTGCATTACATTAATTTTTTTCTGAGTTATGGGCATCAATGTAATTTTTAATAACAATTAATGACTTTACTAATGGCCTTCCAAAATTACTCGAAATCACTCTAATTTTTTTTATTAGTTACTCTAACCTTTTTCAAACAAAAATTGGGATTAATTTTTATGCTTCAGAAAAGAATTTCAAAATGAACTCACATAAAAACTCGAAACTATTGATTTTAGAAAAAAATATACCCAATATTTGCTATGAACGAAAATATTTAATAACAAAATAACGTCTATATGAATGCCAAAATTTCTTCTCCATATATGTTTTCTTACTTATTTAAAATGTCATGAAATTTGAACAAAAAATTGAAGCGCCTAGAACATTTATCATAAAGGGCATTATTTGTCATTAAAAATTACATTTATACCCGTAACTCGGAAATGAATAAATATATTACAGTGAAATCTTGTGTGATGTCTTATATAGTAAGGGAAGTGGGAGTAAGAGCACGCATGGATTTTTTTCTCTGTTGGCAACAGTGCAAGGAGAAGCGAGTGTGATCATATCAACACATGTGTTTTCAGCTCTATCAAGAGACCGCCATTATTATTTTAATCCTTGCTGTCTTTTAATTATCAGGTAAGATATGATTTCGTTATGTTAGCATGTAATTTTTCTGTGAAGAAATCTTAATTTTTTTGTAAATAAAGGACAGATGCTTGCTTTCAAAGTAAATATCATTATGAGGTTTGTTCCCTTCCGAACAACGAGACCACATTAGAATTTAACTTTAGTGAATGCTACGGTCATCTATAGACGATTTAGAGAAGCAATACATCGGCGGCTAAGAGTACGCACAGACCAGATATGCGTACTCTTATCCGCTCTGTAATTTGAAGCAGCCATTCCAACAAAACTTTGCATTTTATTTTATCATTATTATTATTATTATAAAAAATGAGATTGGGAACAATATTTTATGAATTATGGGTTTAAATTTTATGATTTTTACTATTTTTTAATATTAAAAATTATGATTTCTTAATTTCGGAAATAACAATGTTTGAATTACGCTATTTTTTTACAAAATTACAAATGCACTATTTTTCGTTTTTTTATTACGAAAAATAGTGCGTTTGTAATTTTGTATGTTTCAAAAAGGTTTAATCAAGTTTCTATTCGCATTATAATGCTATAAGTAAATCGTGTATTTATTTAAAAATGCGCCTTTAATTTTACAAATTCAGCGCCGTTGAGGCGGCAGAAGATATTAACCTATAATTCTGAAATTTTGTAAAGGTGTTGTTAATAAATAGTAACTTTTAAGCACTACCTCAAACCGATCAACGAAATCTGAGATCTTTTATTAATTTTTGAATTTTAAACATTTTTAGTCCAATTTTCGCAACTTTCTGCCCATTGAGGCGACAGAAGATATCAATTCAGAGTTATAAGATTTTACACACTTTTTAATGATAGGAGTTCGCAACTTTTCCGCACTACGACAAAAAGATCTAAGAAACTTCGACTTTTTCGGCCCGCCCTTGTGCGTACTCTTGGTCTCACGTCTTGCGTACTTTACCCGCCACGTAGGGTAAGAGTACGCATTTGGCATTTTTTTTCCCTTACGTTTCGCAATTTATATTTTTTTAAAGCTAAAATTTTCATTTTTTGTACCTTTTTTCATAAGTTAATAAACTATGATTCAGTGTATTTTCGAGGCTCTAACTTTTCAATTCTCATTTTTATAACGGAAATTCCACTAGGTGCGTACTCTTACCCTCCTTTCCCTTACTCGTATTAATGTCAGTCACATTCAATAATGTTTAACGTTACAAGAGCGACTACAGTTTGAAATTTTATTGCGCTAAAATAACCAGAAGGTTAAATTCCTTCATCGCTGAAAGTAGTATAAGTGAAAATTCCCTGACGCTGCCTACAGCCCCAGAGGCTGATTGAAAGAATCGACATACATCATATATATTAATATAAATTAATAATATATTATCTAATTATATTTATATTACTATTTATTTAATGTAAATATAATTATATAATATATTATTAATATATATAATATCGCTTTTATTAATTTTTAAGCAAGTCATTGCTTCTTATAAGAAGCTGATTATGGCACATTTTCGCACGGGTCCAGGAGACTTAGACCAAACATCCAGTGAGCTGATATAACGTTGTACATATCATAAATACGTATATTGTTACGAACATGGAAAGTCGCTTCCCAGCAATGTTAGTCTTATGGTTGGGAAGAGAGTTTTACAGAGGTATGGGATGACTGGCAGCAGCCAGGCTTAGACCCGTGACCTTGGCGACAAATTTGGCGAAGAAATATGGGATCTCAAAGGTGCTGGAATTTTCTCGATATCTCTATTAGTAGAGGAGATACGCTTGAATGTACTATATGATTCCATGTGACGTCAAGGCCTGCCGGTGTAAAGTATAAGGAGTACGCTTGGGTCACGGAGTGAGTGAATGATGATCGACTTTGAACGTGTTGATCGACTGTGTTCGCTTTTCAGTGCGAACGTCTTTGGAATCTCTGTTTGGAGTTCTATCCACTGTGCGAGCTAGTAAGCTGTTAGACGCCTAGCGGAATTAAGTAGTGGAGCGTTGATGGACTGGAACGACTTTGGAGTTTCGTCTGCAGTGAGATCTAGGAAGTCGGTGATCTGAGTGCCATTGAAAGTGCTGTTATTGTCGTTCTTAGTGATTTGCTGAGTGTTTGCATTTCTAAATCTCAAAGTACTGAACTGTTATTACCTGTGAATTGTTGTCTGTTTACATTGCTAATCTGTGCAAGATCTATTGTTTCCTGTTATCTGTGCTACGTGCTTTCCTGCATATTTGTAAATAAACCTTCATTCTCCATTATCCTGCGTGTTGGGCTGTTTACACCATACACACACAGAACGATTTTTGTAACATGAATCTGCAAACTTTGTTTAAGATATAATTATTTGCAGTATAAATGGATGGTTCAGAGTTAAAGTGAACCAAGTCCATATTTTGACCATTTTGCACTAACACTGCCATGATCAGGGCCAGATTTCCCATAAAGCCAACCTAGGCCATGGCTTAGCCGCAGCCGTCGGAGGGCATATGTGCAAAGAAATAACAACTTAATATTTACACTTTTTCAGTGTTATTTTCAAAAGGCGATATAAAATGATGTTTTAGAAATTTATATTCGTTACATTAAACATATTGAATGGTTCATTTCTTTTTGTCGTAAGTGAACTTTTGTAGCGGATTCGAATCAAAAGATTCGGACCTTGACTCTGACCACCATGTTGCTGATGTTCGTCTTGCCTGGCTCATCGTAATTGTAAATCAGCTTGTGGCAACTTGAGGATTTATCGTCAGCGGAGTATATGAAGACGTTCAACTGAGAACTCTCTCTCTTTTACCGTTTTCTTTAAAAGGTTGTTTACACCCGGTTCCTCCGGTGACTGATGTTTTCTTCACTTGTATTTTGGAGTCCATGGGCTTACCCTAACATCTTGAATCGTCATGACACCGTTTTTAATATTGTTGTTTGTATTAAATAAATTGTTTTATTCATCCAGCAGCGCCTTCTGATGTGTGCAACATACACCCCCACATACGCCACACTTTATCGTTTCTTACTTTTGAACTTATTTGCATTGCAAGAGATTTAGAAAAGATCTGTCTAATTCAATGGCCCTTCAAACCTGTTCACGGATAAAAGCGAGAATGAAAAAGTTGTATGTATTTCAGACGATTTCAATAAATTGAGTATTTTTGGGGGCGTCATGTTTTTTCATAAGTAGTGTAATTCTGAATTAAAAATGTAATGTGATTCAAGGATTTAAAAGATTGTATTAAGCGCTTATATGTTCAAAAATAAACTATTGTATATTAAATTCAAAATTATTATATATTAAATTTTTGAGAGGGGAGGGGGCGAAGAATATGTTTTCGCATTGGGCGTAGAAATATGTAAATCCGGCCCTGGCCATGATTGGGTAGAAATGTTATATTTCCTGGGTAATAATGATTCAAGTCCATATTTAAATTTGTATCCATCAGGCAGGAAGAACTGTTCGAAGTCCATTGTTATTTTAAATGCAGCTTATCAACTTTGAGAGCTGTTTTCTCAAAAATGAATCGCATGGACTTGGCAGATTTTAATTCTGAACCCTACACATATAACTTTTAATTTCATTTAAAAAGCGCAATTTTTAAATACAATTACAGTGAAACTTGGCTACTTCGAATGCTTTAAATTCTAATTAATCGGTCACTCAAAATTTTTCTCTGGTCCCTAGAATTTTCAAATAACATAATATTAAAAGTACGTTCATAATTCGAATTTAATTTGGTGAATTCGAAGTCAAATCTGAAAATTGAAAAAAATTGTTTTTATTACTGGAATTGCTTTCGGTAGTTAAAAACGTCAAATCGTGGTATGACGTTTCGCTTATTTTTTTCTCCACTGCGTTAGGGATTCTTGTTCGTTTTACTGTCTTTTAGCTTATTTTTTCTCTACATGTGTTAGGAGTATACGAGAAAGTTCAGGGGAGACCACTCCCGCTGGTTTTGTTTACTGTTGTTGCTTTCTGCTTGTTACTTGTACATATGTAAATAAACCGTTTCTCTTCTGCCTCATCAGGGTGCTCTAGTGTATTTTTTAAAAATTCTTCGTAATAATGTAGCATAACTTACCTCGACCAGGATTCGGACCATTTAAATTTGTTGTATTCAGTTTATAAATTTTATTTGCTCTCCCATTTGTTATATGCCATACACAATTATTATTACTTCATTGATTAAAATCATTTCCTGTTTATTTATTAATTATGTATTGTTTACTTAAATCCTCAAATATTAAAAATAAACAATTTTTGCAAATTTTAGTTTAAAAACTATCTTTTTCTCTTGCTGTCCTCATTTCTCGATCCAGTTTTTCTTAATTCGAACTTTTAGATAAATCGAATTTTTATTGTGATTCTTTCACCTCTGATTCAGACAAGTTCCTCTGTATTAATTCAATATTATGCTTATCAATTTTCCAGTGTTCCAAACCTGGCAGGCAAATATTTGCAAAATTCAGCCACCCTCCTCCCCCAACTTTAATGAAGTGTCACGGACTCTAAAGACCTGTCGGCGAAAGGAACGTGTCAGCTTTCAAACGAACATTTTCAAAACATCCCCCTGGAAATTTCAAGAACACTTCTAGCATTGATGAAGTTCATGATCGCCTGAACGATGAGACCTGTTCTTGTTGGCAGTCTTCTTGGCGGCAAAGCAGAGGTTCTGTCCCATTTTATACACTTTTATTGAACTTGACTTGTTTCATGTTTGTAAAGATGGAATTTTGTAATCTGTTTTTCCCTCACTTCCTGATTCAGTAGAGTTTTGAAATGTTGCACACTTGTGTGTTCTCGATGGCAATGCATAATTTTAATGTTTTCGAGATTTAATTATCAGTTACTCGGTAAATTCAATGAAATTACGGTTCCATATCGGTGTTCAACCTGGTAGTGAATTCGGAAAAATTTACTTTAAGATTCATTAATATTTATAATGATGAATTATAAGTTAAAGCCTAAAAAACCGAAAATGATTAAAATATTAATAATAAAAAAATCTGCTTTTAATACACAATAAAAGCTTGTTTCTTTTTAAAAAAAAATTCTTTTAAATCTATCATTTTTTTTATTCAGAAAAAATCTTTGAAAACTCCAAATGTCTACTTTTTCAATGTGAAAATCGGATTCAGACTAGGGATGCGAAAAACCTACTGGTTTTTTTTTTCGTTAACAGTTTTTTTTCGGTTCGGAAGATAGGATCGATTTTAGGTTCGACTAGACTAAAATTTACCAAGTTATAAAGCTTTGAATTTCTTCATCTTAGGCCAATCACAGACAACCGCTACCTCGAGGCCTCTGTTGGTTGGCGGATTACTGAAAGAGTCTTTATGAACGTATAAATATTGGCCAATGAATTAATTTCTTGTGAAAACAATGTGAATAAAAATTTTGTGTATAATACTTTCTTATTGCATTAATTACTCATTGATTATTATTACATATTGTATAAATTACTTATTTATAATCATTACTTATTACATTAATTAATTATTGTATCAATACTTACTTATTGTATATTACTATTAATAAAAAAATTCTGTCCACAAAAAATTAATTTTTGTTACAAAAAAACCCCGGAAAAACCAGTTAAACCGGAGGTGAAAAAAACCCGGTTTAACCGAAAAACTTTTTAAATAACCGCCATCCCTAATTCAGACCTCAATCTGCAACTGAAACTTTTTAAAGAAACGGGCTCTGTATACCTAAGGAATTATTCAGCACAGAACAGCTAGCTGATCAACTTTTTTACAATGAAAAGGAGGACACTAATAAATTGAAGAAGAAAAATATCGTAAATAAATGAAACATTTTTTTCCCCATTGCAATAATAATACAGAATACACTATAATACGCATAAAAAAATATTTGTAACACTCTGTATTGCAATTATGCTTACATGCCTATTAGTTTATTATATAAATGAGTACTTTTCCATTGGATGGATATTTTTCGTCAATGTATCATCTTTTAATAATACATTGGAAATATATGAACAAGAAATAACTACATATTGAATTTTACGGTAAGTGTTGCCGGTAAGAGTGTAAACATCCATGGAGGACACTTTTCGAGGAAGGACCGAACTTACAAAAGGACTGTCCTCCCTAAAAGGAGAGCGATTGGTCACACTTCAAGAACAGGCAATACAGAATACCAACTACGAGATTTTCTGCATCTGAATAATCGATTAACCGAGTTTGCTGTAAACGGAAGTTTAATAATGTAGTGTACTAAAATAAAGAGAGAATGATACGATGCAAAACGTCGTTCTTATGGATTTGAAATAGTTTACACTGCTGGAAATGATCATTTCTAAACCATTTTCTTAAGATACAGTCCATTTTGTCATTTACCACTGGCGCATCTATTTTTAAATCCTACATTCCGAATGCAGAATTCGAAATAGATATAAAGAATGAAAAATATGGACAAATCCTGGAAACGAAGTATACATTTATGAAATGACCATAAAATTCATATTTCCGAAATCGAGTAGCAAAACAGAATACTATACACATGCCTGAATACATATACTGATGTTTCTGGCAGGTGTTCTTAACGATATTGCATTATGCGAAATGTTTACTTTGCGCATATCGCTGAATAACATTTGTGGAGAGTTTACATAGCAAAATCTGGGTCAAACCGAAGAACTTCCGGAGTTCCCCGATACCGTTGCATCAGACTCGCTCTCCAAACAAACGACCTTGAAGATCACCTAAAAAGGGATAAAAATAACGCATACTTCACCAAACATGCCCTAAATCTGGTTTTGATGTTCTTTTTGATACTTTTTAAATGCATCCTGAATGCGTCCGATTTTCTTTCTTGGCGGGAAAAAAAATTCTAAAAAAGAACCATAATCTTCGCCAAATCCTTTAGCAAACACAGAACGGCGCCAAACTGGGTAGATACGTTTTCCGTTTAGAAGCTTTTACTAATCCCAAATGAATAATACCCAGTCGAAGTGGACCTTCAGACAACTTGGATGTGACCTACAAAATATTATGGCTGCATCGCTAATAATTCATCGATGGGGATTCGCACCACAATGTCCGGGTGAATTATGGCCCCATTAACATCTTTATTAATTAACGGGCGAAGACGAAGCGAGTGAAAACAGGAGATTGTTTGACACCGTTCTACGGATCCGTTGAAGCCTGGCATAATCTACGGATTGTGTGGAAGTAGTTCTATAAATAACAATCAGCTAGAATGCTACTTTACTTTAAGCTGTCAAAAGTGTTTGAAGAAAAATTGAAATAAATTTGCTCATTTAACGGCAAAGAAACGACTAATCACCTTGTTTTCTTACTTTATTAAATGATTTAGTAAGTGAAATATTTTAAACTAGTAAAGTACCCGTAGTTGCCCGGCCTTTTTCTCAGGGGTGTAGGGGAGCCGGAACGCACCGGAAGGTATCGATACAGCTTTTTTTTTCTACGAGAAGTAAGTAAGAAAAAAATTGTGAGAAGGTCCTTGAAACAGCGCGATTTTTTGTCATCCAGGTTAGAGCTTTCTAGCACTGCCTATTTTGCGACTACACAGTGGCGTAGCTAAAGGGGCGGGGAGGAACTTCGAAAGGGGCTGCAAAATCAGACATTCAGTAAAACATTTTTATAACTAAGAAGAACAACGGCACTATCCCAATCATTGTGTGCATAAAAAAAACTAATATAATTAATTTGTATTTTTTACCTTTTGTCGGTAAATTGACAATATGTGAAAAAGAGACAGAACTCGCACACGCGATTTCACGCGTTATTATTTGCAGAAATCGAGAGTGTCAAAAGACGAATTACATTACCAATAAAGGTTGTTTATTTTGAAGTTTATGTGTCCTATGTAATTTGTGAAGGAAGGGCGGCATTTTGCAAGATCGCCCCAGGCGGCAGAAGTTGCAGCTACGCCACTGCGACTACACCACTGCCTTTTTTCAAAACTTTGTCCGATCCAGGAAGTGGAACAATGTTATAGAAACATAAAAAATTAGTTAATATTATTTCGTTGATGGATTGTGAATTGGAATTTTAATCACATTTATAATATTTTTTTAATTTTTAGACAGTGTTTAATAATTTTCTTGGGATGTTTATCGTGGCTTAATCTCCTTACAGCATTGTTTTCAGCGCATCACACTTTTAAGATCTTGTTCTGAATTCCAGATGTTTTTATGAACTTTTTTCTACTTTTTAGCACGATAAAAATGGTTAGTTATAAGCTTATTAGTAATTTTTTTAGTCACCAATAAAAGCGTGATTTTTAAAAAACTTTTTCATTTATATTATTTTCTACTTTTTATTTTTTATATATTTTACAAATTATTGAATACGAAATAGGTTTCTAGTGGTTCGAATATTTCAAAATTCATTACAGTGGACTCCGTTTGTAGTGATCACTTCACCCGAATCACATAAAAAATGCCTCATAATAATAGCAGCAGTTGATGAATTTAATTTGTCCCATAATAATAGTAGCAGTTGATGAATTTAATTTGTCCTATAATAATAGTAGCAGTTGATGAATTTAATTTGTCCCATAATAATAGTAGAAGTTGATGAATTTAATTTGTCCCATAATAATAGTAGCAAAAGAAAATAAATATAGAACTCAACATTTACTATAAAAAAAACTAGATTAAATTAAGCAATAAATTAAAAATTGTACTCCTAATTTTTATTTTGAGTGTTCAGATAGTTTCTGCATTTTTCAATAATTTCGCTACTGCATTTTAAACTTGTAGGTAGGATCTCTTGGCTGCAGAGCTTTGCTTTCCCTATAAGCTTGAGCTTAATGAACTGGACAATCGCAACTCGATCTTTGCTTGAAAACTCTCTTTTTTTCATCTCACTTTTACAATGGGTTTATTTTCAACTGAAATAAAACAATTGATTTTGATCAGCGGATGAAATTAGAAAAATAGTTATAATTCGTAATAATTAGATTAACCTAAAAATTGAAAGATGTGTCAAAACAAATGTCAGATGTCATGAAACATTGATTTTGAATGAAGGCTTCGCAATTTTGCGCAATAACATAACTTACAGCTGCCAATAATTCCCGTTTAAATATTCACTTGCTACTATTATTATGGGAGATAGGTAGTATAAATCTATAGATATACAAGGATAGCAGGAAAAAACAGATCACACAACATTGGTGGCACGCAATCATTAGTTTGAATTAGAAAATCGATACAATGTACAAAATGAAAAATATATATATATATGCACATTTAAAATTTTAAACTTTCTTAAGAACGTTACCAGGAATAACTTGTTTTAATTTTCAAGCATTCATTGGATAAACCAGTTTGTACGAATAATTCTCACCAAAAGATTCAGCGTGATATTGGACTGATCTTCTTTAAATACGAACGTTTTCAGAGTTTCTTAGGCTGATGGTGGTATCGCTTCTGGCCCTTCTTCATAGTCTTTGTCCTCGTGTTCTGAGGCGTCATCTCATCGAAACTGATCACTGAAAGCGAATTGTTGATCACTAGAACCGATGGGTTTCTATGTGTTCAGATACTGGAGATCCTTTCGACTCTATTTTGATTAGTACAACCGATTGATCGTTACACCTGTGATCACTACAAGCGGCGACTACTGTATTATAGTTTTTATGGAATATTGAAATCAGTTTTTTCCTCAAATCTCTCATATGGAATCAAAATGTAATTAAAACCAATTTATTAACCCTTTGCAGGGTTATTTTTTTCCAGTAATGGTATAATAAAATAACTTTGAGATCGAAATTAATTTAAGAGAAGAAATTCATTTAGATTATTGGATGACATTATTTTTTGTTAATTAATAATTATTTACCAAGTCACGACACTTTGTTATGGTTTGAGATATCCAGGTTTTTGTTTCATTGAAAAATTAGGAGAGAACTTCGATCAGTCTTGAAAAATGCATTTTAAAATTGATGAAATTGGCGGGAATTATACTTTCCATGGCTTTAGAAAGGGTTAACTGATAGTTAAATTTTGAAAATAATAAAACATTTTAGGATCGCACAACTTTTCATAATTCCAAAACTCCGATACATCAGGAAGTAAGTAAAATATCGGTTGCAAAATTTCATCTTCACAAACATAAAAGAAGTGAAATTAAATAAAACCGTGCAATAAAAATAATTTCTTTTAAAGCGAAAAGGATGATAAAATGCTTCAGATACTTAAAGAACTTTGGAGGCTTTTGTACACAATGTTTGAAGAGTTTGAATATCATATGATGAAGAACCAAAATATGGCCTTCAGTGCTTGAACCATATCCTCCTTATGTCAGATCGAATTAGACATTAGCATGGATACCAAAGATATTTTACAGAAAAGCGTCACCTCAAGGGAACGTCTAGAAATATTATCCACAAAAGAATAAGCATTGTGGAGCATTATTAAAAAAAACTGGTGAGAAAACCATTTTAGAAACAATGTCATAAAGTAGATCGATTGACACGCAGTGGAAGTCTTAATGCTTATGGTGATAAATGCCTTTAGGTGATATGACTCGATGAAAAGATGATGGGCCCCGATGGACATACACATTATTAGCTTGATTTCAGAAAGGAGCCAATACATTTTTCTGGTAGGTAGTAAGATGGCGAACCATGATGGTTTTAAATTGAATAACGGAAAGTGTCGGGATATTTTTAAACTTGAGGAGGAAAGCAAAGAACAAGATTGATTGAACATAACATAACCTATATTTTTTAAGATCATATATGTTTGATGATTAGTCAATTGATTCATTATATTATATAAAAAAAGGCATTTCAGTCGCGAGATGGCGATTTTTCATATTGCTCCTGCTTCATCCTGTTGAAATGCAAAAGAATTTTTCAGCTCTGAAAACAATTGGATGAAGAAACAGTTTCTATCTTTTTGTATACGAAGTACAGTAAAGCACCGTTTATACGTTTCTCACTTATGCGTCGTTTCATCACAGTCCCTATTCATCCGTATTCATTGTAATGATAAAGTACTTCGTTTATAAGACGCAAAGCTTCGGTTATATGTTGTTTTTCCCAGTCCTTAAATGCGAAAATTTCTTCCTTTCTAGTATGTGGAACTGTGATAAAGATAACATGACTTTGAAATTTTTCACAATGGATCAATTAATAGAAGACAAACTGGCTCGTTCTAATTTAACAGCTGTGTTTTGATCATATGCATAAGTAATTAATCCATGTAATAAATTCAGAAAATAGAAACAATTTTCTTAAAAATAATTCCTTTACTCTATAAAGCTCAAACTATACTATGAATACAATATTAAATATTTTTTAGAAATAATTCCAAAATGTGAAGTAATATTTGTGAATGTTAGATATTTTTGATCATTTTTTTAAAGATTTTACTTTAAGAAAAGGCGAATTACTTTTACTTTTATATAATGGATCCTAAGTTATTTCGATAATACTTCCTGCGAATATTTATGAACACAAATTTCAGATATAAATTTAAAATTACTGAATACAAAGCATATTAATTATCGACAAATATTAATTTAACTAACTAATTAGGTAATTAAAATCATTTAAAAGAACCATTATAAAAAGCAATTTTTACTATCAAAAATATATTGACTGTGATTAAAAATGTGAGCAATTATCTTATTTTAAATAATCATAACTGATAAGTTGAAATTTTCTTACATATGCGTCATATTTTCAGAGGGCCCCCAAGAATTTCAGCGCCTGGTGCCCCCAACAAGCTTAACCCTCTGATTCCTAAGAACATTTGAATAAAGGGACCTCAAAATACGGGAACGCTCGAGCTCCTCTGTCAAAGAAAGGGAAATCACTTCCTCCCTCGAAAACCACAATGACAGCTGTCACTGTCCGAATTCCAAGAACCCCCCCTTTTCCCGAACCCTTCTGGGCGAGTCCCTCTACCGAAGAAAGCGCGAGCCGCGGGTGTGAAATCAATCACACTTAACGAAAGGGGGAAAGGACGTTTCGGACGGCCATAGTCTTTTGCTTGAAGGGACGCATAGGACGTTCCCGTATCGATGGAGTTAATCCGCCCTTGGGGGTAGGTGAAAGTAAAAGGACTAATCAAGAGGTACGCGAGGGAAAAAGGTTGGGAACCCCTGGTGTAACACATTGGCAAAGTCATTTTATACCGCGCCTTATAATTGACGCCCTTATATGGATATATAGAAGAAAGTGTTGAGAGGGAAATGCTCCTATTTCTTTTTATTCCTAAACCCGCAAAACATCATCCTAACCAAATTGCTTCCGCTATTGCCATCGAACCTTTAAAGGGCTTCCTCATTTCAATCGCCGATATAAGGACTCGGAGGTGTAATTTCCAAAATCCAGGAAACTAAACAAACGCCCCCATCCTTCTTTCAAAGACAATCGCTCAATTATCCGATTCCGAGTAATTACGGAGCTCACCTTTAAGGACGGCAGGTTCTTACGGGGACGCGCATTCGAGTGCCTCTTGTTGCATCATTATCAAAGGGAACGTGGGTGACTCATTAGAGGCGAAGCTCCTTGGCTCTCCGCTTCGAGAGCTCGATTTCCCTCCTCGTTAGCTTCGGATAATGCAGCAAGTGGATCATTTGCCGCACGAGGAAATCGATAAGGAATAGCATCATCGGTAAAATTATTCAATTCTGATTTGGCAACTGAGTAGATTTTTTGTTTAGTTCAGTTAGGTTAACGTCCTATTTTGTAGCTATACGAGGGTTTCTTTGGGACGGATCTCGTAGTTTTGAACGGTGGTCAAATGACGAGGACGAGACTTGTTGTGGCCTCTCACTTTCCAAATTTCCACGCCTCACCAATGTGAGAATGTTTTACCATTAATGATAGATTTAAAGTGCTATAATCTCACATACACTGCGGATCTTTGATGGTATTGGGTATCCACTATGCGATCCTCCGATCTCGAGTTTAAGTTTGTTTTAGATTTTTGGCGCAAATGCGACTTTTGGCTATGCTGCCTCCGATCTCGAAGAGCAGTTCGATTCTCTTGAGTATATTTTAATATGGAATGTGTTTCAGTGGTACTTTCTTTCTTCAGTTCTTTGGATGCTATTTAAGCAACTCACGCGGAAGAGGAGTTCAGTGCTTGCGTCTCTTTATTTTTAATAAAAGCTTCTCACAGTTCTATAGAGAAATTTTAATTATATCTTTTCTTCACTTATTAGTGACAGTATATATTATTTCTGTTGCTTAGTATCCGAAATCATGCCGACCAAAACAACTATTAAAGGAGTGAGTGAGAGACGTCGCTGTTCGAAAGATCGACGACAAACCAAATACCTGACCAACAGCAAAAACGGTTTGCTACCCCGAGAAAGTCTCAAAGATCATCTCGTATCAGGAGAAAATTGATCAACTTCAACCACAAACAACAACCCGCGCAGGTAATGAAGCAACGGCAGCAAAGAATTCGACACAACCTGTGTCTTCTCAACTGCAATGGTTGAAAATAGTGATTTGCACACGGTTTTGGGAAATGCCAATGATATGGAACATAAAAACTTGGTAAAATGGATATTGACAACATTCAAGGAACAAAGCTGTAAGAGGAACTTGAAAGTTCTTCATATGAATTCTCATGTTGTCTTTTTTTTTGAGGCCTGGTGGTAAGGCTCGACCTCGGTTTACTTTTCCTGAAAACTTAGGAGATGGAAAAGGGAGAGAGATTCCATCAAGATTAAAGAATATGGAAATATGTTACTTAATATGGGATGCTGCTATGAGGGCAGACTACTGCTGGATGCTTAAGGGGACATACGACTCTTAAACCTCGAAAAAATGGTGGAAAACTGTCAAATTCGATTCAAAATATGTCTGTAACAATGCAATTCACAAACGCACTTTTTTTCTAGAAAAAGATCTGTTCTTTTTCTTATAATACGCACATTTTCAAACCTTCATATTGGTATGTATTTATTTGAGAGAGTAATAAATATGGGTATAATTTTTGGAGAAAAAATGAGATAGTCACCTTGCTAGCATGATTGCGGATAAAATATTTATCTAAACACAATATTTTGGGTATATAAGTAATCCAAACAGTCTGTTTAAGAAACTGAACATCAATTTATTAATATTTAAATTTAATTTCTATTTTATATACCAATTTAAAATAAAAATGTTAAAAATAGTTAAAATTTCAACTTTTCTAACCCTTCCCAGAAAACTTCTTTGGAGAAATCTGCACAAAAATGTGGTGCATTTTGTAGAACATAGCAAAATACATATTCGGTAAAACTTTTATGCAAATATATTCAATAGTTCTTGAGATATCGTGCGTGCAATATAAAAAAACACATTTTGAGACATAGCACTTTAAAGATATGGCCATATTCAATGTTTACGTTGAAGAACTGATACAGTTTCCTTCATAACTTTCATTACTATGGGAATTTTTTAACGCGGATTGTTTTGAATTGTCCAGAAAAGACAAGGAAACAATCTTTTTCTGTCATAAAATTGAAAATTTTCGGTGTTTAACAGTCGTATGTCTCTCTAAGCTAGATTCCGATGAAGATACCACAGACACTAAAACGTACAAGAAGAAGCATGAAACTGTGGCATGCATGAGGGAAGAAATATGATATATAAAAAAATAATGATTTCACAGTGAAAGGCTGTGATTGTTGGTTGTCAGTTGATCTTATAATTTAAAGCGTAATTTTAAAGTTTTTGCATTTTTTTTCATCAAAACAGAATTAGTCTTTTTTGTATTTATCGGTGTATTAATAGTCTTTTTTTGTATTTATCTGTGTATTACTTAATGAAGTTCCAACCAAAGCTTACAATTAAACTGTACTTGATGGAGGAAAACTGAGGTCATTTTCGATTTTAGCGTACCAAAAAATATGAAGATCAACCAAGAAATAACATGCAGCTGGAAAAAAAATGATTTATAAAAATTTGTAATTAACATAACTATTATTCTTTGAAGGGAAGGTAAATACCATTTCGAAATTATCACAGATTTTCAAGTAACATTTAAACAGACAAGCTCAGAAATTAAATGCATCGAGGAAACAGTCAAGAAACTGTGATAAAATTGACAATTTTACTTCGTTCCTGCTGTGACCACCTTTGATAATTTTACTTCTTACTCTTTCAACGAATGGGTTCCAAAAATATATATTTCCGAAAGGATTTAAATGCAAAGACATCGCACCATCTTGTATCCTTATTAGAAATGCAGAGCAAGAAAAGATTATCAGTGCGAAATCTCCGAACTAACAAACCGGAGCATCCCTTCTGTCAAATAAAGAGACCCGCGATCAGAGAGAAAACTAAGAATTCCAACACAATATTAAAGAACTCTGGAAATCTCCCGATAGCGGAAGATAAATTCACTGTACTCGAGGGGATAGCATACCTTTCTTCTCTTTTTTGAATGCTTTTCTCCAAACTTATACTCGGCTGATTTTTAATTTCCAAACCAGAACCTTCAGAGACCTCTTCCCTACCCAACTTCCCCATGGGTAAATTCTATTTTTAGATCCGACGAAAAACGTTGGACAAAAACAAAAAAAGAAAGAATGAAAAAACTGAAGAGAAATGTCAAAGATACGTTTTCTAGCTTCAATTTTCTGTACACGTCTGTTGGTTCGCTTCATCTGCTTGCTATGGTTTCATGGTTCTGTTACAATTGACTGGGGCTTGTTTATGCTGTACCAAGATGGATCGCTAAATTACGATCCAGGTGAATGGAAAGAAAGGGAGAGAGAAAGAAAGAAAAGAAGGTTAGAATCGGAGCCTCTAAATCGTTTAAGACCAGGAAATTGGACTCCATTTTATTAGAGGATAACGTAGAGTTGGGATGGGCAAAATTAAATTACGTTTTCATCACGTAAATACAATAACCAGTTTCTGGAGAAAAAGATTAGTGCAATCTGTGTTATAGGTCACTTGATAGTTTACTTATTGATTAAGTGACTTTGTTTTTCCCGTTACTTTTCTCGGTTTGTTTCCGAAATGTAGAAAACTTGATATCATTTGAAGACAAGATGCCGCTCCGATTGCTAAGTTGATACTATCTTCCAAAACCATTAGTATTTGCCGCTGCTATCAATTTATGATTAATTCCCGTTCTTTATATTAATCTTTATATTAGTCTTTATTTTTAATTCCCCTTTTACCAGTTTTATTTCTTAATATTTTAACTGGTTACTTTTTATTTACTGTGATAACATATTATAAACAAAAAATCAAAGCTTTTGAAAACAGTTTTAAAAATTAAGAAGTTATGCTCAGTTTATAAGGCTTTAATTATAGCTTTTGTTAGGAAAGTACTTTATTAAGATATAACATTTAATGGCGAGAGTATGCAAAATAAAACGGGACAAGTTCCGTCAATAAAGAATTTATATATATATATATATAGAAGAAAAAATAATTCCTTTGTCTTTGTTATGGAAGGCACTTGATTAAATTTTGATATCAGGAAACAAACCATGGTTAGGAATTTGTAAGGATTTCATTTCGTTTCGTTTCGCCAGTTGGGAAGTAAAATATCAAGAATTCCTCTCATTTCAATTTTTATTAATTACTAGCGGCGGGACCCGGCGTTGCACGAGCTATCTCGAATAATGCGATATTCCCTGGCGGAGAGAAGTGAGGTCTCGGTATCCATACTTTTTCATATGCCCGCCCGGCGCAGGCCTGCTTTCGTATTTTTTATTGTAACTTTCTTTCCCCAACAAGCGTTACGAAGTTGAACACCGTAAAAAAATGCAAGAAAACGATTTTTTTCTTCTTTTCGTTAAAAAAGAAAAAAAAATCTTTTATACAAACCAGCTTCCGTTAAATGAATAAAAAAAATGTTATAACACCGGATGTTAAAGTTTAATAATAGGGAAAGAAAGAAAATTGTCTCTGCTCCATAGATGGCAGCACATGACTTCTAGAACAGTAATTTTACGAAATAAAACACAGTAAGACAAACAAAGAAAAATATGCATGAAAACCATTTATTCCGATGTTTATAAATCAAAACACGGAAGGCCGGCAAAAAGGAATTAAATAAAACCTTTTATACAAACCCAGCTTCCGTTAAATAAAAAAATACAAGAACACCGGATGTAAAAACTAATAATAGGAAAAAAATTGTCTCTACCAATAGATGATAGAATGGTATATTCATTCATTTTGACGTTTTTAATTAATATCTTTTTAACTAACTATAATTTCGGAATTTTAATGGTCAAAATGGATTCCTTTGATTATTTCCCATTTTTTGGTTCTTTCGACTCTTTCCTGCATTCAGTGGTTCGGGAGAAGATAGCCGAAGAAGGATTTTAATAGTGTAGATTTTGAAAAAATAAAAAATTCGAAAATCCTACATTTTCTTCTCTCTGTCTTCCATTTTTCGTTGCAATTTGTGGAACGATGTCTTGTATTATATGAATGAAGCAACAGCAAGCAAATGTTCCATGTGTCGTCCTCCATACAGGAACACAGCCATCAGACGAGGAAAAACAGTTTTCAGAGCCGTAAACAACATTTCACTTACTATTGCTGTCATACCATCAGAAATAGTGTTTAATGCTGTAAAAAATGTGGTTATTTTCAATTTCTGTAAGTTGGAAACTCCTCTAAAAATTTTCTAGAAATCCCTTTCTTATTATATTTGTTGTTATTTTTTTAAAAAAATCTAGAATTCTTATGGAATAATTTCTGGAATCCTTCTAGAAATAATTTCTTGAGTTTTTAAGGAATGACTTCGAAATTACTTTAGAAATAACTTCTAGAAAATAACTTCTAATCCTTGATATTCATCATTTTTTCGATTTTTGTAAAGAAACAAGAAAGTGCTTTCCCCATTTTTCAAATCATTCAAAGATAAGATGTATGGTCCTTTTCGATCACCTACTTTTGTCTTCCCTCACTAGCAATATATTTATCACACATCTGCATATATAATATAAGAAAGGAAAGTAAAACTATCGACACAGTAATTAGAAAAAATGCAACTTAATTCAGCAGTTGAATTAAAATCTTAATGTTCCAGTCCGAACTCAAATGAAAATTTCTAATGGTTCCAAAATTGTACTACTCGCAGTAGGAATGGTGGTTATTGCGAAAATACCGGTTTTTTCTGTTATTCAGGTTTTTCACTACCGGTTTAACCTGGTGGTTATAACCGTTCAAAATAACCGGTTTTCGGTTTTTTTTTTATACAACAACAAACGTCTTTTATAGACAAAATTTTTTTATTAATAGTGTTTTTACAGGAAATCAAACCGTTGGCCACTATTTATCTGTTCATAAAAACTCTTTCAGCAATGTGTTGATCCGTGAGTCGACACCTCTCATCGGAAATATCATCAATCACCGATGATGCTAATTTTTCAGAAGCCACACAACTTCAAATTAAAGATAAATATTTTTTTGCTATAAATGACAAATACAGTATGCAAATCTTAGACTGCTCCTAAAAGCAATTTTCAAGCAAATGGAGCATTACGCTTCACTTCAGCCGCACTTGAAAAAAATATTAAAACCTAACCATAAATCGCTTTGGAATGAAGAAGTTCTGTGCTTTTTAATGTTATATGAAATAGCCAAACAAAATATATTAACTCGGTTGTATAAAAATGTGTAATATTATTTTGGAATTTGATTATTAAAAAGGAGAAGTAGTTTTGTACTCTTAATAGATAACTAACAGTAAAAAAAAAAAATCATATTCCATTCATATAAACAAAATTAGTTTCAGGCCCATAATAGTTTTTCCCAATAAGGGATAAAAATTTCAAAAACGCACTGTTTGTAGTTTCGATGTTACTCAGATAACATCCAAATACGAAACACTGTGGTTCTTAATAGTATTTTTAAAGTCTTTTCTAAATCTCTTAGATTTGACGTTACCATTCAATACCAAAAATACAGGTAATTTTTAATAATCTGTTAAAAATTATGTACCCCTTTCCCACCCCCACACCCTACTATTTAACTTTTTCATATTTCTAGCATCTGTTCTTGAAGAATTCGGCAGGCACAAGGAATAAAAACAAAGAGAATGGTTCTTTATATACTCTTCCAAATAGCTTGATACGCAGAAACACAAACAAATCTCAAGTTAGAGACATTCGTGGCAATCACAGTCACAAAGGGGACCGAAAGCCTTTTCAACTAAGGAACTACCTCGTTTGACGGCTGATTGCGGATCATTTGAAAAGTTTAATATCAAAATTGTATTACAAAAAGTAGAATTAGTTGTGAAACGCAGAATTAATTATAATTAAAAATCCTGCACGCATGAAATAAAGTTAAAAGAAGGCCAAAATGATTTCAAGGGCAAATAAAAATTGCTAAGGCTAAGAGGTTTGAAAAAGGCCAAATTCCGAAAATTTGGCCTTAAAAAGCCAATATTGCAACCCTGGCTGAGACAGTTCAGAATATGGTGCTCCTTATACAAATCTTTAATCGTCTGAGTTTGAATTTTTAAAAAAATGTTCTTCCAGAATTCTGTTAAATGTGTTCTAGCAACATTTATTCGTCCGTATTCTTTTTCGTGATGCGTTTTATGTCTGCATTTATGTTACGTGATGTGTAAATAAATATTTGTGAAATGTATCGAGTTATTTGTTGAATCCCGCTTAATATGTAGAAATAAGAGAATGCGGAAGTAAATAATCATATTTTATGTTGTTTGAGTGAATAAATATAATGCCAAAAAATAATTGTCTAAATTTTTATAAACTCCCTGGGTCCTATTAATCATATTTAGTAAAATATTTTTGGCACACTAAAATTTTAAACAAGACGTCCCACTTTTCTGCGACTAAAACTGACCGAGTTATGAAAGCTTTTCTTTCACCATTTTAAACCATTTCAATGGCCACTTCGAGGAAAATCCATCAACCAACAGACGACTCGAGGAAGCGGTTGTCGGAGATTGACCTAAAATGATGAAATTCAAAGCTTCATAACTTGGTAAATTTTAATCCAATCGAATCTAAAATCGAGCCTATCTTCCGATCCGTTTTTTACCCGGTTATTGGATAAAAAAAATAACCGGTTATAACCGGGACACAAAAATAGCCCAATAAAACTGGCTTTCGGTTAAAATCGGTAGATTTTTCCCATCCCTAGCTCGCAGAGAAAAATATGATACGAAATTTTGAGAAAAAAAATTTAATGTTCTCTGTCCGACTACATAATACGTGCATAACATCCTTGCACGTTTGCCTCAAAGGGAATACTACTTGTTTTAAATAAATAAGTCCATATTGTAGATACATTTGTGAAAAAAATCATTTATTCATATTCTTAGACGCTTTGAAAAATACCATAAACTAAAAGATTATAATTAAGTTTTTCATTAATTTTTCATTTAGCCATTATTTGCATAAATAATGATTAAATGATAAAACGAGAAAGGGACATCTTCTGTTGCTGAAAACGACCTTGGAATACCATAATAGAACATAAGATAAATGTCTGACTCAGAGCTAAGCATATGGAGGGTCCAGTGTTTCAGTGAATCAAGTCCCTATTTTCCGTTTTTTGCACTAACACTGCATGATAATGTAGAAATGTTATATTTTCTGTGTAATAGTCATTCAAGTAAATAATTCAATTTGCATCCACCAGGCAGTAAGAAGTCCACTGTTATATTAAATGCAGCTAAACAACTTTCAGATATGTTTTTTAAAGAAATGAATCTTATGGAGTTGGTTCACTTTAACCCTGAACCCTCTATATTGTTACAAAAATTCGTTCGGTGAGCGAAAAGAAGGAGGTTAATGGAGAATGGCGCTTTTTTTTAACGATTAATCCGGAAAACACGAAGCACAGGAAACGAGAAAAACAGCACTTGTACAAATTAACAACACATACAGATAGAAAATCACTAATAATAACAGTAATAGCATTTTCATTACTTTCAATATTTTCATCAGCTTACCAGCTCGAATTGCGGACAAAATTCCAAAGAGAGTCAAAGATTCACATTCGTCTCAGAACCTCGTTGATTTTATACTTTTTCAGACAGGATGTGACATCACATAGAATCATCTAGTACGTTCTCTATATCTCTGTTAATAGAGATAGTACGAAAATTCTAGTATTTTCGAGGACTTTCATTTTGTCACCAAGTTTGGGGTCATTGGCTTGCATTCTCCCGGCATCCAATAAAAACCTCTGTAAATGTCTCTTTTCAACTATATGATTAACATAGCAGGGAAGTGTCATTTAAGATATGAGTGCAGGTTATCTTGTTTGAGGATTCTCAAGTGGAATTGTCCCATATTTGTGTTTCGCTTGGAGGAAAAGTAGGAAAAATCTCAAGTAACTATCGTGATCACAGCGACAAGTTCGTTGTTATAGCCTGCAATCGTTCTACTGGTTTTTGAATCATGCTCGTTAAGAGCATAGCCAGAGGATAGAACCATAACCTTCTTCCTTCGATTTTAACCAGGCATACCAGGCCATGCCTTAAACTGCTTGGCCACTGGTAGACATCTTTATTTCTCTTAACCCTTTGAGGACAGGTACGGCGTATAGAGTGCGCCAGTGGGTGTGTACCATAAAATGAATAAAAACTATCGAATGTGGAGATTTCGCTACCTCGTCTATACCTTTAACCTCGTATTAACATTCTTCCTACTTGCTCCGATAGTTTCCACTGACAATGAATCCGTCAGTTTGGTCTGATCGCGCTTGAAAGTGCATGAAACACTCTCCATAATTCAACCTGGCAATCACGAAACGGCGGGAAATTATCCCTACCGAGCAATATTCGGTTATTTTGGAAGAATTAAGCAAGAAAATACAAGCTGAGGACGAATCTGATACAATATATCTCGATGGAGAAGTGACTGAGTACAGCGATTAAGAAACTGATTCTGGGACTGACGTGGAGGACAATACAGTTCACGAAGAATATAGCGGCTCAAACTCGAACACAAATGTTTTTATCATCAATACATTCAACCTCTAATCTTATTAGACCATAGAAAATAAAGTTGTGTATAATTAAATAAGCGTAGATTTGGGAAAAACGGTATGGCGCATAAAGTGCGCCAACCTGATCTGAGTGTTCAAAAAACTCACCTGTCCTCAAAGGGTTAAGAAACACTCTCGGTCAGGGGCGGCTCGTATCACCAGAAAATGTAGGGTTGCAGCATCCCCAATTATTTTCAGTGAATAATATAATCACTAATTTATTTCATTTTGCACACAATATCTAAATCCATGAACAATATAACAGCATTACTCTTAAGCTGGGCATTCACGAGTAGTCCATTTGTCCCAACAACTGGTTTGTATACCACTCATTCCAGTCGATAGATTTAGGCAAGTCATTCACATCTCTTCCAAAATGGAATTTTTGGAACACGGGAAGGAAAAAGCAAACGTCAGTTTTAAAAACCGATGAAAATTGGCATAGCGGAATGGCAATGCTGGAATTCAAACGAACTCAAAATCCAACACATCAACGTCGATTCCAATTTGGGGCCTCGATTCGAGGGTAGCGGCACATCAAAGGATCTGCCTACATTGGGACCTCGCGTCGAGGGTAGAAATGAAACTCCAAATCTCCCGCGTAGGGGAAGAGGAGGGGTGGGTAGAATTCTGGGACTTTGAACCTTGTCTCAAAACAAACTGTGAAGCCTCCGTGAATGATGTGCTTCATTTTTAGACTTGAATGAATGGGAAAAAAAATCCAGTCTTGGGACGAATGGAATGGAATGGAATATAGATGAATGCTCAGCTTTAGGCAAGTCATTCACGGAGACTTCAAAGTTTGTTTTTAGAACTCTTGTTTGAGAAGGTTCAACACACTTTCCCCCTTCCCAACGCTCCACACACACACACACACACACACACACACACACACACGTGATTTATCGCCGCCTCGAAGAATCAAAGTTCACTTTTATGGCCTTCGATTCTAATGGATTTCAAATTCGTTGGAATTCCAACAGCACTATCTATCTCCGGCAATTTTCATCGGGATTTCGTATTGACGAAAGCCTTTGTCTTCCCGTGTTCCAAAAATCGTGGATTGGAACAGTGGTGAATGTCCCACTTTAGAATTTTCAATATGCTGAGGGAACGATATGCCTCTTTTCGTAGAGAGAAAACTTCCAAAAATTATCGAACTGGAATTACTGAACTGCTGCGCACGCTCAGTAAAGCTGAGAATTCACGACAAAAACTGCACTACTCTATTTGGCCCAAAGATAGTTTTTTTCCTACCCATTCAACTCGATAAATTAGGCAGGTCATTCACTGAGGCTCCAAAGTTTGTTTTGAGAGCCCTTTGTTAGAGAAGGTTCAAAGTCCCCTCACACTTTCCCCCTCCCCAGCACTCTTCACAAACACACACGGGTGATTTATAGCCGTCTCGAAGAATCATACTTCATTTTTATGGCCTTTCATTCCAATGGATTTCAAATTCATATGAATTCCGTGAGCGCAATGTATTTGCACCAATTTTCATCGGTTTCTTACATTGACGAAAGGTTTTGTCTTCCCTGTTCCAAAAATCGTGGATTGGAACAGAAGTGAATGTCCCGCTTAAAGCTGGGCACTCATCTGTACTCCATTAATATACTCCATTTCCTAAAAGGTATAAAAGCAAGCTCTCAAATCAAGACGAGTCAATTGGACTTTGGTCAGCATTGAAGCTGGTGAGCTATGAAGACATTGCGTGCTGTTTTAAGTGCTGCGGCTGAGATTTAGTAGTGATTTCTGCTGTTTAGTTTTGTTACCTATGCTTAGAGTTTTGTTAAAAAAAACCTCTGTAGAATGAAGATATATTTTTTTTTATCCTGCTGTTTGGATTACATTCACGTACACCCACCAGACGAGTTTTGTAACGAGTAATAATTTAAACACTTTAATGTTTCCACAGATCTAATAACAATCATCATAAAATGCAAATCAGTGATTCGGTTTCCGTCACATTATGGAGCAAGTACGTCAAAATCGTGGTCCACAATGACCACCGTCAAATGCAATCGTTTGTGTAAAACTGCTTGGATAAAATTTGGCACATCAAGTTTTTTTTATTTATTTCTGATCATAGACAGTCAATTTTATATGCATAGACAGAATATATATGTCTTATAATTCAATTCGAAACTATCTAAATCTTAAATCGTTGGAAAACAAGTTTTTTAAATTTTTTAATAAATAATATAAAAACATCTGTATCCAATGGAAGGAATATAAATGTACTACTCTTGAGATTTAAAACTAAAATTTGCGAAATTGAGCTGCTTGAATTTAATAAATGTTAAAAGTCAAGATTTGAAACGCTCAAAAAGCCGCATATAAAATTGTTTTCATGCTGGGCTTATACGCGAGAGCACTAATATATAAAATTATACCTTTCACAGGGAAACTGCGAGAACATGACTAATAACAAATTTCAATTGCATTAAAGAAGGAACTCGTGTTTCTTTGCAGGTGAATGGAGCTCAATATGCAGTGCCGTGTTTACACATTTTTACGCCCTTGTTCAACGCATATTCTACGCCCTCTCTCCAAAAATTTAATATTTATAATTTTCAATAAATTATACAATAGTTGGACAACTTATGAAATATATGAATAATTATGAATAATTGCACAACTTATGAAATAACATAATATTAACACCTACAAAAATACTGTTCAGCAACGGATTCTGAGACTAGCACTTTCGGACGATTTTACACAGGAAAGGGGTGTCAGGCAATGAGTCATATGAACGCATTTCCGGAGTTCTTTGTTAGATCACGCTCAGTAAACATCACCCTTCCATTCTTCACTTTCCCACTATTTTGATGAAAATAACTCCGCCCGACGCATGTGCAAAAGCGCGGAGGGTTTCCGAATCCTTTGCTTTTTCCGAATCCATTGAATTTCTTGAAATGGTCTGAAATACCTACCAGAACTGCTTCGTTTTTCCGCTTTTGTCTGTGAATAGGCTTGAAAGGCCATTGAAGTAGACAGAATTTATTAAATCTATTTCCATACAAAGAACTTCAAGGGCAAGAGACGGTAAGGTCCACAGAAGACAAAAGATTAATCACTCAATATATTAAATGTAACGAATGTAAATTTAAGGAGCATGATTTTATACGGCGTTTTCAAAATAATATTTAAAAATTTGTAAATATTTGGTTGTTATTTCTTCTATTTATGCGCCTTCTGACAGCTGCGCCCTTGGCTATGGACTAGGTTGGCCCTGTGGGAAATCTGGCCCTGTCAATGTGAGAATCATAAGTAGCTCTCCAGATATTCATATGGGGTAACTTGAATTGCCAAGTTCTTGGCTCAAGTTCTCATATGCTTTAAAATATATTTATTGCAATAGCAATCGTTTTAGAGAAACCAGAAGCAAAAATGTCCTGTGTGCCTGGACGTCTGGGAATCTAGGGCACAACGTCCACACACTAACTAGTAATCTTCTCTCAGTGGTATCAGCCATAAATCGGAAACACATTTAATTTGTTTGTTATTTTTTAAACTTTTAGCATTTTCCTTTTCTTTTTTGTTTTTCTAATTCAATTTGTTCATGTTAGGCATGCCAATGCTCAAGATTATGCCAATGCTTAACATTATCTGTTTTCCAAATTATGCTTTTCAAATTCTAATTATTTTTTTTTTACTTTCAATAAAGCTTTACACATACCCATCCAACCGACAGCGAAAAGTTCTCTGCGAGTTCAGGGGTATGCGTGGTGATAAAGTGCTTTCAGCGTGAAACGGCCCAAGCACCTGTTCAATATTGCACATGCGCGACTTTGATAGAAATCGTTTATAAACCAGTGGCAGTGCCCTTCCCAGACATTCTCGTGTACTAAAACAATAATGAGCATTTTGCGCTTCGTAGTATGGTGAAGAAAACCGAGTATGCATTTTGGACGATTTCTTTTCTTTAGATTATATCCAAAAGTTGACATAAAACTACAATTTTGGTGTAAAGACTACATACCAAATCTAATTTGTCTTGGTCACTGCGTTTTTGAGCATCGTGTTCATATATATACGAATATACAGACCGACAGACTACAGACCCGTACACGACTTTTGTCCAAAGTTTCACACATCTGCAATTCTGATGATGAAACCAAGTGCTAAGTTTCATTCTTCTAGGTCTTTGCATTTTCCAGTTATTGCACTTGAAATTCAGTCTGCCCATAGACAGATTTCGTCCAAAATTTGACAGAAATCAACAGTTTTCGTATTAAGACCACAAACGAAATTTCATCTATCTACCTAACTGCATTTTTGTCTTATCATATTCACAGACAAAGAGACATCAGACATTATTCCAAAAATGAATTTAACGTACGTTCCTCCCATTGGGGTCTCAGGAAGGAAATTGATTCACACCCCAAAACGCCACAAAACTTGGTATGGGAGATCCTTACATATGTTAAAAACATAACTAATGTCTTATTTTAGAGATAAAGGGTAACAACAGAAGTTACAAAAAAACTTACTTAAACTTAAAATCTTACGAGAAACTTCGAAAAACAAAAGAGACACGCGAGTAAAGTAGTCCTTCGCCTTTAACATCAGCGGCTCTGTTTGAAAAGACAGCCTCCCGTCATTTTTTTTCGGACTCAGAGAGGTGGCGATTTATAAAAATCTCGAGCTAAAAAGTTGAAATAAACCTTATCGATGGCAGCATTTTCACAATGAATCGTGTGTTTCGGCCAATAGAAACCATTACTTTTGAATATCTTCAGCCAGGACGCCCTGCATAATACAGATTATTATAGTTATATACAGGGTGTTTTTTTAAACTGCCACTTCTCAGAGCCATCTGTAGCTCGATCTATCGGCTCAAATGCCACCAAATTTTGTAGGGAGACTAAAGACGAAATGGTAAAAAGATTTTGTAATAAAAATAAAAAATTAGTTCCGAAAATCTCCGATAGGGGAAAATGTGGCGATGTTGTAGTCTACACAATTGAGAATTAGACAAATGAATAACAAAGAAGAAATTTCAGTGCAACTCCGCTTTAATGCAGCAAATGAACTGTCCCAAAGCGTTGCAGCGATGAATTTACAATGCACCATAGCACCAGACCTCTTTCAATGTGACCACCCTTCACGTGGAGCACACATTGCATCCTTTACACAACATTCTCGACGGCTGAATGTAACATGTCAGTAGGAATGCTCAGCACAGTCCGTAATATGATGTCCTTTAAGGTGGTCAACGTCGGGATCCGACCAAGATACATCTTAGACTTCAAATCATCCCACAGGGAAAAGTCGCAAGAGGTTAGATCCGGGGAGAATGGACATGGAGAATGTTATATACAGGATGTAATGTATGGTCCATGAGAAGGGTGGTCACATTGAAAGGTCAGCTCATGCCTTCTCCGAGGAAGTAATTTTGTTGAATAGAGAACTATGGTGCACTGTAATTTCACCTCGGTAACCCTTTGGGGCAGTTTATTTGCTGTATTGGAGCTGTTTTGCACTGAAATTTCTTCTTTGTTATTCGTCTAATTCGCAGTTGTGTAGACTACAACAGCGCCGCATTTCTTCCTATCGGCGACTTTTGGAACTAATTTTTTATTACAGAATCTTTTTCCCCATGTCGTCATTAGTTTTCCTATCAAATTTGGCGACATTTCAGCTGATAGATCGAGCTACAGATGGCTCTGAGTGGTGTTAAATTAAAGAAAAAACACCCGGTATAACCTGCTAACTGATGATACCCTTGTCTTCGTTCGCGTAGTATAAGTATTGGATATTTTTATAAAAAATATTTTATAAACAACATCCTTTTATCGTCTGAAAAGTTTAATTAAAGTGAAAATATAGAGCGAACGAACCGCCGAAAGCTAATTTTCCCTATAAGTTATTAATAATTCTTTAAAAATAAAATGAAATTTAATTAAGCATTTTGGTGTTTCAGTTTGATTTATACAGATAAGCACTCGACGAAATTCCAACACAAAATTGTCTGCTCCTATATTTTAATTAAAATAAGAAAATTTGTTGCCCGAAAGATTTTTAGGATTTCGTAGTTTCTGAAAACTATTCCAAACCATTTTTTAAAATTGCAGACAGCTAATTTTTTCAAAAGTTATTAATAATTTCTTAAGAATGTTTTTCTATTTGATTTAATCCCTTAACTTACAATAATGTATCTGACACGTACATCGAATTAGAGAATTTTTGCTATTTAAATCCGTATTTAAGTCAACGTAACAATTAATTTTAAATACAAAAATCACTTAGACGAGCTTAAATGTCTCAAGTATCCTTTATCATCTTAAACAGATTGAAATAATAAAAAAATCCCAAATGGTTGGTGTCATCTAATTAAGACAAAGGGTTAATGACACCAGGACCAATTTGGAAAATTTCACATAAAATTTTAAAAACATTGCCACTGATAAAAATTAATTCGTTTTAATCTGAAGAATTATATGAAGTTAATCATTACGAATGAAACAAAAAAAAACCCATTTAAATCTCCATCCACCATTAAAATTAGAAAGTGTTCATAAAAGAATAGAAAGGAAAGAAAAAATTCATGTTCGCGAGAAAAATTTTTGCGATGTTGTTGTTCCATGTCCGCCATGTTTTTAGAAAGACAAACCAGGAAATCCATATTAAACTATTACTGTAACTCACTGACAGCGTTAGTAAAAGCGCGCGCGAACGACATTTAATTTTATGTGTTGCATATCTTATAAAAATATTGCATTTTATTTTTTTACTGTAAGAATATCGTCTGAGATGTGAGAATGTGAATTTGTATTTTATTATTTAGAGTTAGATTTTCATAGTCAGAATATGCGTAATTATTTTTTCTGTAAATTATGTACATAATATATTATTTTTATGTTATTAGTTGCAGTTAAGTCTTCTTACTTGAGTAGGAATTGCGGTTCAGAAGTTGAGTTTTTACATCGGAATCCAAACAACTACCAACTCCATTTTTTAAAGTTTCAGATATTTTCTTGATAATAAAAGTATATACAAAGACAGCATACCTACTTATAAATAATTTACAAAAGATTTATCAAATTACGTCTCAAAATATCGACAGGAATAATTTTCAAAACGCAACTCGCCATCGTCAGTTCTCGGTTAATAATGTTTTCTTTTCTTTTAATCGGTGAAGGAGCTCTTCTGCGCATGCTCAAAGAAAAAAAAAGCTGAATGCGATAACAATAAAAGCATTGTTGGAAATTGTGTTCAAAAACATTTTCAGAAATTAATTAAAATTGAACAGAATGTTGCATGGAAATGAAATTGATATCATTGGAAAGCTAATTTTTGAAATTTTAAGATGATATTCAAATGATTTCTGTGTGATAATATGCTCTTAATTTATTGAAGAAAAACGTTAAAATTTAAGGTAAATTTAATTAATTAAAATTCTAATTAAAATGTGCAATTATCCTTAATTAGTGAGCACCTACTACCCAAGAAGCAGCCACCTGACTAATTTCAAGTTTCTAGTCCCAATGGTTTGGGAGATTCGGTGATGAGTCAGTGAGTCCCTTTCTTTTTTTATATATACAGAATTTTAATTAAAATGAGTAATTTCTTTGTTAAACACAACTTACATAAAATAATCTTATCATTATTTTGTATTGACTAATAATTAAATTATTCAAAATCAATTAGAAAAAGCAAAATTTAAGTTATGCCGAAAGGATACAGTAATATTAGATTACCGCCCCTCCACTGCTCTCAGTGGCAATTTTGGAAAATACTCTCGTCCTATTGGTTCTTACCGTTCCTTGAAGGTTAATATCAAAGTCATTCATTAAAATATTTGATTCAAAGGAAACGACGGGGA
>BGPR01000024.1:657249-689194 GCA_013235015.1 Araneus ventricosus
TTTTTGTAAGGCGTTATACACCATTTCGGAACAATTATTTTTGCTTCAAAATGAGTTCCTCTTGTTTTAAAATAACAATGATGGAAGAAATGTGTTACAAGCTATTTCTTGAATAATAACCTAATCCTTGCTTGTTATTATTATTCTGAGATGTTGACAAAAATGTGTGGGTGGAAAACAAAATGGAAGTTTGGAAAGTTAATATTAAAAAATAGGGAACTTTGGTTTAATTAATGAGTCGTTTGGGCATCTGCTTTTGTCAGTAATTTCGATAAAAATGAGTGGGAGGAAAATGTAGAAATTTTCCTTGAGCCTATGCTTGCGAAATAAGTCTCTTTCGAAATTTCTGTTAAACACTAACTAAAATAATATTCTAAGCCCTTTTGTCGCAAATTCAGAAAATTTAAAGTAAGAGCCCATAATTTAAACTGAAGAGAATGAAGTCTAGAGTCATCTATTTTTATTTTAATTGGATGTTGCTGTCTGATATAAGCAGAGAAATACCTTAACTTAACCAATAATTGATCGTTATCTAGAAGAAATTTTCCTTTTTTTTAATTTTTTGAAAAGTAGAATTTGTTTTCTTACTGTTAGGAGAATTAGAAACTCTCAAGTTTCTCATCATTATAAATACTTAAAATTTTACTTTTTTTTTCACTTCGATCATGTCTTTATTTAGTAGCACGACAAATGTTAGTGTATTTTCGTCTCTTTTTCTTTGACGTAAATTTATTCAAACATGATACTAATTACTTAAAAGTGCCTTAAAATTTTTTTCCCACCAAGCACCAATCTCGTTTGCTTGTGATTTCATTTTGTTTAACGATCAATTAAGAATTACATGTTTATGAAATTAGAGATGAGAAAAACCTACCGCTTTTAACCGAAAACCGTTTTTATTGGTTTATGTTAACCGGATTTTTTTTATTATTTTTTTATCCCGGTTATAACCGGTTATTTTTTAAATTCCAATAACCGGGTAAAGAAACCGGATCGGAAGATAGGATTGATTTTTGATTCGATTCGACTAAAATTTACTAAGTTATGAAGCTTTGAATTTCATCATCTTAAGTCAATCAACGACAACCGCTTCCTCGAATCGTCTGTTGGTTGGCGGATTACTGAAAGAGTCTTTATGATCAGATAAATATTGGCCAATGGATTGTTTCTTGTAAAAACAATATTAACAAAAAATTTTGTTTACAAAAGGAGTTTGTTTTTTTATAAAAAAACGAAAACCGGTTATTTTGAGCGGTTATAACCGCCGGGTTAAACTGGAAGGAAAAAAAACCTGAATAACCCAAAACCCGTTATTTTCGCAATAATAGCTATCCCTATTTATGATGACTACCGTCATAACGGTTTCTCTGAATAAATTAGAAAACAATTTTTAGAGTAATCCTTTTGCTTTCGACATTATCATCGTTTTTGGGACAGAGATATTGTAACAGGTTTCTTTTTAATATCCCATACCAACCCACCTGACCCTAAGGGTGTAAAGCTTTATACAAGTCGGCGGTAAGAAAAATTTCACAATAGAGTACTACATCCATCTTGGTTGGAAGGTAAACATCAATAATATAATATATAATAAACAGTAGTTAATAATAAAAATAAATAAACTTAAATAATAATAAATAAATAATACACATTTAAATCCACCCAACAGGCGCGAAGAACAATAGGTGCACACAAAAGATTACCTATCCTCCAGAAAAAACAACAGCGTAGACTTCAATGCAATTGAATAAAAGTGTTAGGTATGCTAATCACTGGTATAGTCTGCTGTATATGGAATCGCTAACTTTAAAAGTTATCCAAATTTTAAAAACTGCATTTTTATTAAGTTACAGAGTGTTTATTTCTGAAATTTACTTTATTGCAGTGGCAGTACTGAAATTCTTCATTAAACGTATAACATGCTGGTATTGAAGTCATTTCATAATGCGCATGGACAAAATACATCTGAAAGTTTCCTTTCTCCACACGAGTGCCCCTACTAGTAAGGGTAGTAGTTTTAGGAGATAAATGGTGGGTAAGTTGCGAATTACATAAAAATATGTCGAATGATTATAAAAATATAATAAACATTCAAATCAACTTAGGCGAACCACGGACATTTGGATATTTTATTTACAACTGCGTGCAAACGATTAAGATCAATTTCCATTGTTTGAAAAATAACCTGATGTCTAAAATACTATCGGGAGAGTACCCCTCTCTTCCACATTGGGCTGCATTTTGTGTTTAGCTTCGTCGTTTTGTGAAGAGAATTGCGTATCCATTTTGGAACAGTACCTGTTCCCGTTGATTTATCAAATTACATACTGATCAACTATGTTGGTGTAAAGATCACCTACTAAAATCCACCAATCTAGCTTGTTCCGTTTTTGAACTATATCGTTGACACGCACACGAATAGATACAGTAAAACTTCGACTAACCGTCACGGTTCGGACCAGGGGTGTGACGGATAGCCGAATAGACGGATAACAGAAATCTCTTAATGCATATGTACAATCACGTGATTTCACTGCTTGTTAGAGACGAAAATGAAAATAGAATCCTTTAAAAGCGTATAATAGACACATGTTGTATTTAATTTTACAAAACGATCGATATAAACTTCAACAAAAGTGTAGCAATGTATAGAAATGTATTGTAATGCTATAAACCCACGTTACTTTAAAATTATCTGTCTGATTTTTCTAAATAAGTTTAATTTTTAGTCGATGACGGATAGCAGAAACTGACGGTTAACGAATAACGGTAAATAGAAGTTTTACTGTATATCGTTAGACAGTAAGCTCAACAATGTATTTGGTTATAAACTTGACGACACATCTATAGTTTTTGGGACAAAACTACATCTCGAATTGCATCCATCCTAGTTGTCGCGTTACTCAGTTACCATTTTCACATGTATACGGACGGACCGACAGACTTCCTATTGACGGATTTCTCTCCAAATCTCGATATATAAAACGCTATCGTACGTGGCACAAAAAAGAGGTTAATTTCTCTTTTGCCGATGGCAACGATCGTTTGTTTACAAAACAAAATTGGCAAACATGCTAGACGTAATTTCATAGACATACACTGCTACTATATTCGTTCTGATCTAAAACAACTTGTTCTCGAAAAAGAAAATGAGTTTACGGCGTCGAGTTCACAATATAATGAAATTTTGGGTAAAATTATTTAAACAATCAGTTAGAAATGAAGCAGATGGGATTAGGTTAGCCAAAGAACGTTTAGATCAATGTCAAAATTGTTTAACTCAGAGTGTTAAATTTTCAAATTGAGGTGAACACCATGGATCTTACTATTGTGAACATCGTATATTGGTACTATTCCATTATAAGCACAGCACTTGGCACTTCTTTTGTCTTGGTGAATTTTCTCGGAGCGCTGAGTCGCCAACTTGGCTCAATTTTGACTCTCGCTGTATTTTTGGTGAGCTGAAGCGTCAGAAGCCAGAATGCGCCAATCTGCCGACGTGCATATAAAGGAGCGCAGATGCTCTGATCGGGATTAGCTGTATAGAAATCTACAACAAACCAAATTTCATCCTTCTAGCTCGCCTCGCTTTTCGGTTATTGTGTTCACAGATAGACAGACAGCATAATTACATTTTCTTTTCTTTTTTCGGAATCTAGGATGATCGAAAATTTATTTTTCCAATTTCATTAGGAAATAAAAAAAAAAAAATTAATGATTTTTGCTATGCCCTATTAGCGCAAGATATTTTACGTTATTCTGAATGCCGCACAACATTGTAAAAATATCGTATGGATATTGCAGAGCCTCTTGTTCTAATTGGGATGTCCCTCGTTCTCGTTCATTGTGATTTAGACAATTGCGACTGAACATTAAAAAATTTCATTGAACGCTTAAATATATAGGGATAAAGATAATATTAGCGACTAGAATTAATAAAGAAATACTTTTAAGTAAAAAGTACTGAAAAGTGAAATCTACTTTTCTAATTTTATGTCAAATAAAAAATCAATCGATAAACAACTAGCTTTTTTTCTTAATGATCGTATGACTACTGAAATCACAGGAAGAAGCACACGCACGGTCAGATAGACTGAACGCCGTCCCATATCCCTGTTTCTGCAACAATTACAGTTCCCGCACCAGTTGGATGGATATGGGAGGGACAGATAGACAGACAAAATTCTCTTTGATAGATTGGGTTGAACTCAAAATTTTAAAGAAATCCAAAATTTCGTGTAAACATCTTAAACCGAATTTCACTCCTCTAGCCAGGCCTGCTTTTGGATTACAATGCAACCCCGGTTAACCAAGTTAAACGGGGGGGGGGGGGGGCCGTTTTGGATAATTATGTTTTCGGTTATACCATGAATATCTATTATTATGTTGTGTCTAATTACAGTATGTAATTCTGAAATGCTTTGAGAGTAAAACGAATTCAAAACTCTCTTTGTAGGCTACACTAATGTTTTTTCAAATTAAAGTTAACCCTCCACCGGGCGCAATATTAAATACAATATCATAATAAATATTGCTAATATCCATTAATTTTAATTTTAGCATTCTAAAATGAATCCCTGACCTTAGTGGGGAGGCTTAAAAGAAAAAAGTGGGGATAACCTTTCAAAAAAGTCTCGCCTTCGCTATTATTTCCGCGCAGTTTGTGTTTCTAGTAAAAAACTAGTACGTGTTTTTTGGATTTACGATTTCAGAGGCATTTCTGATAGCCTGGGTTTCGGTTAATCGGGTTTTTACTGTATTATGCCCATATACACGAGGTCAGACTGACATAATTTCCAAATTCTTTCAGGAGAGGGGGGACTTCGTTATCTCTAAAACGTGGAGATTCATTAAAATCTCGATCTTGAATTTTTAGACGATGGCAAAATATATACTTCCGCTTTGTACACTTCGTGTACATGAAGGTAAATAATGACGTATTTATGTGAAAAGTACTGCTGAATTGGAAAGCAGTTCGTACGCCTATGTGACGGCATCCAGTAATTTCATACAGACATTTTCAAAAAGTTGACACACCTCGAATCTTCAAAAGTTGAAACCTATTTATAAAAGCGGCCTGTGTGAACGTTTTTCCTCAATTACTCTCCGGAAACTTTCTCGCGTCTTCCTTTTCTCGGGTGCCTCTCTCTTCTGAAAGAACCTGTTCCTCTCACCCCTTCTCCGTCAGTCTAATTTTAAAGGGGCACAAGCCTTTGCCTCCAGAGTATTTTTAGGCCACCCCGTCTGGGAACACCCCGACTCTGAATCGTTCACAAACTCAACTGCTGTTGTCTAACAGATGAATGAAAGCGAACAGCTTTGGCATGGCTAGCCTAAATACACACGCTTCAGGAGCTGACTGAAGCCAAAATAAGTGGCATTCTTTGAATAATTTAGGCAACTGAGTTCAAGATGCCATTGGGAGAAATATGTAATATTGGGTTGAATAATAATTCACGGGCATGTTTCAAATTAAATTTAATTTTTTGAAAATTTTTCTGGTGGTTTGACGAAGAATTGGTTCAAACGTTTTAATATTTTTCTCTTTTGAAGAACGAAAATAAAGTCGGGCAGTCCATTGATGCAGTGCTCCTTCTCTGTACACAGTACAAATCATACGAGTGGCGTCACCGATCTTAACAAATCGATCAAATGCGAAAAGCAAATGGTGTAAAAAATGCTCAGTTTTGTCCATATGACATTCCATTTTATTGATCTAAAAATGCACAAAAATCAAAATATACTATTTTATAGATCAGTAAATTCTCTCCTAAATAACATAAAACATTTTATCAACGCATTTTATTTTAAATTAACAAAAGACTCTGATGTATCGTTATTTAACCGAATACATTTGCAATATCGATTTGAATTCTGTTTCGTATAAAATTTTAATAACGCTGAATTGACTCAAAATTAACGTCGCCGAATTAAGAATTATTGAGCAAATATTTTTAAAAAAGGTATTGATAGTTTTGCTCAATTAATGACATCGTTATTAATTAATAAATTTTCGAATGAGGTTATCTGTTTGTTAATCTTCACTTCAAGAATATTACATATTGAAGACAAAGAACTGAAGAATATTTCTATTGGAATATATCTGCATTTTTTTATCAATTTACTTAGCAAAAAAATTGGCAAAAAAAACAAAAACAGTAATGAGCTCTCCGATAAAATCTTACAGCCATCAAATTCCAGTGAATAAAAAAAAAGGATTTTGACTTTATGGCATATGAGCGGTGAAGGTTACCGATGTGGCGGTAGAAGGAGCGAGTTCGCGCAGGGTATGAATAATCAAGGGCATAGTGATGGCTGTGGCATAAGGTCCAAGCTGTTATCAACACCGCACTTCGCACTATCATAGACACTACACTCACTTCCTTCAGAAGGGTTACTTCATGGTGACACAGTGCAGACAGCAAGGTATAAAGAAACATCACCTTTAAATACTGAGCTCCTTCGCCATTGGTTAACAGATGACATCACCAAAAAGGGCGGGTAAGATACGTAAGAAATTATAGCTTACGACACAGCTGGCGATGATGCCGCAACTTCTTCTTTTAAGCTTTTCCAGGTTTCCTTCTGGAATGGAATAAAAAAGCTGGGCATACACGGAGAGACTGCTCCAAGCCATTTGGAGCACTTTGCTCTACACCGTTCCAATTTTCAACCCATCCATTTAGGTTTGTCACTCATGGAGGCTCCATGCAAACGACACAATCAGTCGCTTCGATCCCCTACGACTACTGTGCCTAACCCTCCTTCCGCTTTGAAAACGGGACACCCCTTCCCGCTTTCCCGACTCCCCCTCCTCCATTTTGTAGTTTTCGCTTTTGTGAGAGAACCTCGCTCCCCTTCCCAACGGTCGTATTTTAGTTTTATGACCCAACGCACGAAATGGAAAATGAACGAAGATGAAAATCCAAACTTTTCCTCGGACTACGCCATTTCTCATCGGATTATTGCATTGACGACGGGTTTTGGAGCGAAGCGCTCCTATTGGCTTAGAATTTTTTCGCTCGGTACACTTCTTAAGCTGGGCATTCACGACAAGGCTAAGCTATGTCATTTATACAAAGATCGGTTTCTTTTCACTGAGGCTCCAAAGTACGCTTTTCGACCCCCCCCTACTACTCCTCCCGCATATCAATACTATTTTTTATTTTGCTTTGAGACGCCTTTTTATATCCACACTCTCCTCCCCGCCACACGGCGGATTTCCGATTTTACTTTGAACATGAACTAGCCTCATAGCGATGTCCCAATCTAGGCAAAACCTTTGTTTTCCCGCTACCCTAGAAGCGAGGTCCTCAAAAGGCCATCAAGCCATTCTAATCAGACTTCAAACAATTCGGAATTCCAACACTTCCGATCCTCTATGCCAATTTTCATTGGTATCTCACACTGAAGAAAGGTTTTTCCTTCCCGTGTTCCGAAAATCGTAGAGTGGAACAGCGGTGAATGCCCTGCTTTACAGAAGAGACTAGAAATTACCTAAAGCTAGAAATTACCTAGAAAAAGCTACTTCAAGAGTAAAAGATCGCGAGTGTAAAATCCACAGAATTATCTGGCACTGAGGGGCTCAAGCTGGAATTTTCATCTTCGAACTTCTACTGAAGTTATTTGATTATTTACAGACTAGAGGTTCAAGAATAATAAGTAAATACATTCTTCTTAACAGGTGTGAAGAATGTTCTAGAAGAAATGGAGAAGAAATTTAGAATTCTTTACACAGTTTCACCAATTTGACAACTCAAAGAATTATTCCAAACGTGTTGCATTAATTCTCTTTGTCGATTTGTTAAATTTAAAAAGTAATTCGAAATTAAAAAGATCTTTCTATTATTTGATGCCACTCACTAATGAGTTATTCTTTTGGATTTATTAGATTGATAAGAATACTTATGCTTTACGTTTTTTCTGATAATCTGCATTTTGTACATGATTACAGCCATTATTTTAAAATATTTAAAGTCGATTTGTACAGATTTCTCGTTGATGCTTTTTAATAATAAAAAAATTTGGATTAATTTTTCATTATCCCTTTGATCATTCGTCATAGCCATGACTGAGCAAAAAAACAGATAAAGGGTATGAAGAGATTATTTTCATTATCCTGTAGAATGGAATGTTATTGGTACAAAGATTAATTATAAAAGGTTTTAACTGCGGGAACAAGGACCACACATAAATGTTCAAATTAAAGGCATAAAAAGAAGTATTTAGGTTGTATTTGTTTCATAAAGCACTCTCTGAATCAATCGGCTACGAAGATGTTTTAGAAAGCCCTTTGATATCCGAAATGAAAAGCATATCTAGGGTTGCCACACGTCCGAATTTCATCCGGACAGTCTGGATTTCAAGCTACTTTTAAAGATCCGGTCTAGTTGTCCGGATCTTCAAAATGGGTTCCAATGAATGCGGAGAGAGAAAAATTAAATTTGTGAAAATTCGTTGTTTAAAATATTAGAATTTTCCATGTGTCTGCCTGGTATTTCGGCTCCAGATGAATGAATTTTTTCTATGATAGAGTCTATTTGGAAAGGTAAATGAGGAAGGCTGTCCGCGTCAGCTGTAAAAGAACTTCTGAACGTCAACACGAATTTTCTTTTATTCTGTTGAGGATTCTATTTTTTAAAAATGATAAGACTTTCCTGTATAAAATTATCTCGTCCGGAAAAAAACACCCGAAAAAAGAGATGAGAAAGTGGAAGGATTTCCTTATACAGGTTCCAGCTGAAACGCGAAATTTTAAATTTTGGCAGTTTTGTTTTGTTCTATTTTTAATTAATGCAATTTTGATTTAACAAACATTAATAATTTACCTTCTTTGCATTCTGACGTTTTAATTTCTTTCACTTTCTCAAACTCTGCGTTAGTGTTATGACAGCGGGTCGTTGGTAGGTGGCTATTAGAATTTTATACTATAATTTGACCCCCTCCTCCAAGAAATTTGAAGCCCCCCTCACACATATATGGTGTCCGGATTTCAGCCAAGAAATTTTGGCAACCCTAGGCGTTTATACAGACAGTAAGTCTAAACTGAGGCGTTGAGAATTACCCACAATTTTTGATAAACTAAACTAAGCATAATATTTTATAAAAATTGAAAGTGAACCATTTGGCAAATATTGCTCTTGTCCACTAAAGTCCCTCAACCCCACATTAACTTGAGAACGGCGACAACTATTGCCAGAAACTTGGTGTCTAAGTACAGTAAAGTAACCATGTGCTATATGTCGAGGTGGCGCTGTAAACAATCGTTAGATTTAGCTTTCCTATCTCGAAACCGGCACAAGATACGGGTAGAAAGTCAATCACAAAATTGTAGAGCGTTTTCGATTTAGTACGAAAAGGCACCTTGTGCACATTAATACGAAGAACAGAACGCCTAAAATGCAATAAATTTTAAATGTTTGTTCTCAATTTCCTAAATTGTGACGTCTCAAAACAGGTTTAAAAGAAAAAAAACCGACTACTTATCACAAGATACATTTATTTTTTGTGTTCAAACTTCTCTCCGTCATCTACAAAAAACATTTGTGCTCTTATTTGTATTTCACTTTGCACACTTTTTAGCATATCGGTTGGTCCGCTAGCACAGCTACTGTAATACGTCATCGAAAGTCCTTCAATGTTGGTGGAAAGGTCCATACACCTGCTGTTTGATTTATTCCCGCAGGAAAAAGTATAATGGCCTCATTTTTTGCCCGAAGAATAAAATTTTCTCCTTTTGTTCATGTCTTGTGACATCACAATTTTCGAAAATGTGAACAAACAGATTTGCATTTTAAACGTTCTGCTCTTTGCATTAATGTGCACAAGGCATCTTTTCGTACTAAATCGAAAACTCTCAACAATTTTGTGATTGACTTGTTTCCCGTATCTTGTGCCGGTTTCGAGATAGGAACGCAAACTACGTTGTTTGTCGCCAGGTGGCGCTGTAACCGATCTCACCGTGTAGCGTATAGTCACATCAATATACCTAGATACCAAGTTTGTGGCAATAGTTGTTGTCGCCGTTCTCAAGTTAATGTGCGGTAGAAGGACTTTAGTGGACACCCTGTATATGAGAATAGCCTATTTTTTCAGCTTACTATTTAAAAGTTAACCTCATCTTATGGAATGGCGTATTTGACATGCGCATCCAATTTCAGAATTTTTTATATTTAAATCTAACTGAGTCAATGTAGTAATTAATTTAAAAGATTAAAATCACGTGGGCATGCTTAGGAATCTTAAGTTTTCTTTGTGTTCTTATTTGGATTGAACAATACATGCCTGAAAAAGGACGTCTCACCTAATTCGGTCGTTAGACGGCCGAGGAGCCTGCCTTAAAGTTTATGGCAAGCTCTTTATCGAAACTTCCAAGAATGTATTGCTGCTGAGAGACTCAATTTTGAGTAATTATTGTTAATGCTGCTGTGAAGTGGCACTCGTTAATGATGCGGTTAGGAAACCATGTTCGTTTCCCTTCCTGTATATTGTTACGAAAATCGTTCCGTGTGTTTACGGTGAAAACAGCCCAACAAGCCGGATAATGGAGAAAGACGCTTTATTCTGGAATGTTCAGGAAAATACGAAGCGCAGGTGACAATAAAAACAACACTTGCACTAATTAGCAACACAAACAAAGAACAATTCACTGATAATAATAGCAACAGCACTTTCAATGCCGCTTTCAACAGCTTATTATCTCGTACAGCGGATAAAACTCCAAAGAGAGATTCAAAAGACGTTCGCACTCCAAAGACGATCCCATTTGATCAACACACACTATTGCTCTGTGATCCGAGCACGGTCCTTTTATAGTCTCTTCGACAGGCCGTGACGTCACATGGAATCATCAGGATAAATCCGGATCTCGGCCCTTAATAGAGATATCGAGAAAATTCCAGCATTTTTGAGGTCCCACATTTCGTCTCTAAAAGGGTCGCCAAGTCGCTAAGATCAGGGGTCCAGGCCTGGCTGCTTCCAGTCATTCCATACTTACCCCTGTAAATTCTCTTCCCCACCATAAAACTAACATAGCTGGGAAGCGACTTCCATGTTCGTAACAATATTTCTAGAGTCTGTGCATAAGTGGTTTACTTACTTCCATACATTCCTGTACAAAATAATTGCTGTCGGCAAGCCGGAAGGCGAAGGCAGATTCCATTTGTTCGGAGTTTTAAGGACCTCCACCATTTCCTTCAGTAATTTCATAAGAAATGCAGATTCACCTACGAGGATGAAAGAAGGTGCAAAAGAATGCAAGCGATGAGAGATTTCCAACAAGGTGTTAGACGCATAGATTAAAAGGCAATCGAAGTTGGGGATTGAAGATAAATTTTCAGCCTATATCTTCTGAACAACTGCATCTGTCAGAAAACTTTCTTTACAAAATTTTTTCGTAAGGATGAGACAATAATTCTCGTAAACTTACTGTCTATTGGGAAATGAAAACTTCAACCTCCATTTCAACACACACGCGCACACACACACACACACACACACACACACACACCATCGGTGAAGATCTACAGAAATTTTCCTGAAGTCGTGTCATGAGAACCAATCAAACAGGTAACATTCTTATAAGGAATCGAACTAAAATGCTTTTTATAGTCTACATTATCAACCCTTAAAGTTATGCCCGTGAGGTCTGAATCGGACTGCACACAGTTTCTTTTCCGATCTTCAATATCGATTCTTCTCATGAACCCCTTAAGAAATCTCTCTTTGTATCGACTGTATATAAATGTACATCTAAACAAAGCCCAGATAGACAACCAGAACTTCCTTCTCCCATTGGCAGAAGAACCAATCGGAGCGGACAGAAACAATCCGACACATCGAGAAGGCTTTTCCTCAAGCAAGAATTCCCGGGAACCTTCCCCATAATATCTTAGCCTTGTTACGGGCCCAGTTGATTTCTATCGATTTTAGCGGCGGGAAAGACCGCCGGAGTGCTTGCCGGAGTCAAAGGACCCTTTTCCCGGAAGTCTAGACGCGAGATTTCGGTCGGCCCTTTCAACAAGTTCCTGGAAGCACTTGCACGTCAATAGTGAGGACGCTTACCAGGAATGGGTCACTTAAAGGGTAGGAGTTCTTATGTAGGATGGCGCAAGCTTAGTAAGAAGAAAAAGTTAGAATGAAGGTCACTTTTAATAGGAAGTTCATTTTTTGAAAAATTACAGGTTATGAAAGAAGCAATGCATCTTGAAATGACACTAATTACAAGGTATACGGGGTGTTTCAGAATTCATGGAGCAAACATAACACCCCTTAAGACCTTGTGTCCGGTATACCGGACATCAACTTTGAACTGCTCCTATTAATTCAATAATTGATAGAATTACATGCTGTTTTTTATTTGATTTGATATTTTTATATATTATGTTGATCTTAGTAAGAATTTTTCGTTTCGGGGATGGAATCATTTCATTTATTTAATATTTCCAAAACAACTCCAGAAAATATTTGTTCTTCGCAAAGTGGAGTTCTATGATGAATTTTGACTTTCGAGTAATTTTTTGTATTTAATACTTTCTTTACTATTTAAAATGCTTGTACAATATTTTATTATCCTTGGCTACCATTTTACAATGAAATTTGAGCGATTGCTCGTCTTTTTTCGATTGAAATATCCGATATTGTCCGGATGCCGGACATAGGATAACTTTTTAAAATTTTTCACCTACAAACTTTAAGTTTTATTTATGAGATACCCTTTGCAGTACTACTCATTACACCAAAGGAAAAAAAATGCTCAATTGTAATATAGATTCACTGCTACTAATCAAGAAACCTTTTACCGAGTTGAAACGATGCCACCGAATTAGATACTTCGAAACCGGTACCTTCTTTCGGAGATATCTATTTAACCCTTTATAAGGCCATTTTTTTCCTAGGTAGTGGTATAATAAAATAACTTTGGTAATGAGATTAAATTAGAAAAGAAATTCATTTAGCTTATTGGATGACATTATTTTTGTTAATTAATTTCATTAATTAATTATTAACTATTAAGTCAAGACACTTCGTTAAGGTTTGAGATAAAAAATTGGAACATCCAGGTTTTTGTTTAATCGAAAAATTTAGCAAGAACTTACGCCAACCTTAAAAAATGCATTTAAAAATTGATTATTTTGGTGGGAAGTATATTCCCACAGCCTTAGAAAGGGTTAACCCTTTTAGTGCCGAACGGCGATATATCGTTGCGTGTGCGATGGCGCCTTACAATTCGCATAGCGAGGGAACTCTCTCAGAATAAATTTATAAAACGTTATAAATGGTTTTATTGATATATGCAATTTATTAATAATATTCGATTAATATTATATATTAATATTAATAATATTCGATTAATATTATATATTAATATTAATAATATTTGATTAATATTATAAGTGAATATTCGATTTTTCTGTTTTTCATATTGTTTCATACTTATATTCGTATGACAAATATTGAAATGCAATTGGCAATAATTTAGTCTCCCTTTTTTTCGTAATATGCTCCTATTTGAATTTTTTAAAACATCATTCTTATTTTATTTTTTATGAGCTTTTTCCCAAACTTTAGCAAATTCGTTAAATTGGTCCGGCATTCTTCTCATAGTTACAATGCTTTCGGTCGGCACTAAAAGAGTTAAAGCAGTACTAATTCGTCTCTTAATTATTCTTATTCTAGCAGAAATTTGAAACTCCGTCTATATGTCTGAAGTTTCCTGAATTGCTAGTGTCCTGAAGCGAACAAATATTTAATGTTAATCATACGTTTTTATTGACATCACTAAAATTATTTATCTTTTTTTACAGATTGTCACTGATGTTTTACTTTCTTTTTATAATTTTGATGCTTTTCAGTGTTAAGTAGTGTGTTTACTTAGTACTTTTATAGTGTTGGATCATGTTATACTAATAAATTTTTGAGCATAAATAACAATTTGCTTTGTTCAATGGTATTTGAGCACGTTTGCGAACGTTGCATCTAAATAGTGATTTTAAAAGATTACCTAGACAGAGGGGTGAATCATTAAAATGAATCGGGAGCAAGGCTAAACGACGTTCGAACGAGAATGATGTAGTAAAAAGCGGCGTACTATACAGATTTCACTGCACATATAACATTTTCTCTGGGTGAAGTAGCAACAAGTATGTGAATAAGCGCAATTACAGGGTGTTTAGAAAAACGTAGTCAAACCTAAAGCATAGATTAGTCATACAGAAACAAATCATTTCGCAATGGAACATGGGATCGGAAATGGAAAGGGGATTCGCTACATAATTTGCCAGTGAATTAAATGAAAAGAAAAGGATACACCAGATGAAATCTGTAAAGCGGGACATTCATATCTCTTCCAAAATTTCCATTTTGGAACAGTTTTGTTTTCTGGAAAAAACATTCGTCAAGGTCGAAAACTTATGGAAAATAGCATAGCGGCTTTCAAAAGTCGGATTTTAAACCAAACCAAACTCCGGCAGGCGCCGATTTTTTGGCGAGACCCTTTGCGAGGCTAGTCGGCACATCAAACGATTGACTAGATCGACACCCTGCTACGAGGGTAACAAATCTGAAAACCGCGGAGATGGGGGTAGGCTCAGTTGTAAGGTCTAGGCTTTGGGGTCGCAGGGTTCCACGTTCGAGACCCGATTCCACTGAAGATCCGACTTGTATGGGGCCTGTTGCACTTTAAATCATACGTAGTGCCAAACGTCCTTGGTGTGGTGCGGAAGTTTGGAGAGGAGGCGCCAGCTCAGGGTCGTCATCGTCATCTGACCGCGGTTCAAAATTACGAGGTCCGTCCCAAAATAGCCCTAGTGGTGCTTCAAAACGGGACGTTAATTTAAATAAATTAAACCGCTGAGTGGGGGAAGGAATAGGGGTAATCGAAGATCAGCTGCAGTGGGGGAAAGAAGATCGCTCTCCCCTACTGCCAGCGCACTTTGGAACTTCAGATGAATGGACGTGCCTGATTTTTCGACCTGAATGGGTGGGGAAACACCAGTCTTGGGCCAGATAAATGAAATGGAATACTGATGAATTGCCGGCCTAGTACAGATTGAATGGAATACAAATTTAGAATCGTACAATTACCCAGTTGCATGAATAACAACATTGCAAGTTGTTTGCGGTGTGACAGATACAATATTGGCAAGTAGGACGCAGTATCAACAACTAACCTTTGGAATACTCAAAGTATGTTTAAACAGTACTAATGGAATGTCCAATTTGGGCTCAACAACGGGAGGAGCTAACAAAAAGTTGGTTAGTAAAACAAATTCATGAACTTGTGCATTTACCAGGATTTAAGACTTACGCAATCAATATTGTTAAAACTTTATTCGACTCGCGCTCGGCGAATTGGACTGACTGAATGATGTGTGGCGTGTTTTCACTTTTGCTAAGAATAGTCTGTAAATATTTTTCTTTGTGTAATTGCGCTCGCATCTGGGGAGTTTGGTGACAGGTCGGTTGAGCGAACTCCGCTCCCGCCAAGTATTGACTTGTGCTATCGTGCTGAGAGGGGCCGCTTCGTGAGGCCTCATAAGGAGTTCCTTATGGCTGAGAAGAGAGCTCTAACTGGATAGTAGGTGTTCAAAGGACTTGCCACCTCAGGCGATGTGCACTTCACATACTGTTACTGTGTGCCCAAATGAAATGGAGACCTTAGCTGTATCGGCGTTTATCAAATCCCAATGAGTTAATGTACTAGCCGATAGATGTGTGGTATTCCCAGTTGCACCTGCGTAGTTAACGCATCAATATCCTCATTTCTTTTTGTTTCCGCAGTTCGTTGCATGATGGATTCCTCCAGATCAACACAATGAGCAGTTATCCAATTTCTTCGCGCAGAAGGGGAGCATGCTTCACAAATTTATCGCAGTATGAAAGATGTGTACGGAGAGCAGTGTCTCGCACGGTGCACCATATTCCCAAGGTGTCAGCGTTATGAGGCGGGACGAGTAAACATCAAGGACTTGATACGTCCTGGACAGGCGCACGTTGTGACCAACAGTGCCACGATTTCGGCTGTGGATGAGCTCATACGGCCGAATCGTCGGATCACCACACGTGAATTGCTGTTGAACTGTCTATAAACAAAGGAACTGTGCATCACATAATCCACAAAAAGCTTGGTTATGGCAAAATTTGCGCACAGTGGGTGCCCAAGCATTTGTCAGAGAATCAGAAGATGGCGAGAATGGGTATTTGCCCTGACCCGGCAGTTTCTACTCTGAAGCCATCCACTCCCTTCCTACGCGCTGGGATCAGTATACCAATGTCAATGGCGATTATTTATAGTTGTACTGTTCCACATGAATTGTAATTAGAATATTGTTATTAAAATTTCCTTACATATAACAGTAGTCTTCTTTTCATTTGGGCTATATTCAATCAATCTATGTTACGCATTTCATCTGGTGTCTCCTTTTCTTTTATTTAATTCACTGACAAAGGGCCCCCTATAGGAATACCCTTTGCATTTCCGACTCTAAGTTCTATAGCGAAAATGACTTGTTTCTGTATGCCTAACCTACACTTTAAGTTTGGCCTCGTTTTTCTGAAACACATTGTATAATATTCCCTTGATCGTAAGTGGCGCCGAGTGGTAAATAAATGCTATTATAAAATTGTAGGTAATATTTTGATTCAAAGTGAATGGCAACGGGTGTGATAAAATTATCTTTGTAAACAGTGCGCTATCTTGTTTATTTTCATTGCAAAGTGAAGGAAATAGAGTACAGAATAAGTAGTTCTTATTGACGCATTTGATCTGAGGTCTTATATTAGTGATTTTGTGTGAAGAGAAAATGTCAAATTTCATTCATTTACTTTGCATTGCTGAGCATCTTAAACAGGCCATTCATATCTAATCCAAAATGGAAATTTTGGAACACGAGAAAGAAAAAGCAATCGTCAAGGTCGAAAACCTATGGGAAACAGAATAGCGGCTCGGAAAATCTGGAATTCCAACGAAATCAAATTAAGGCAGTTCGTGTGCCGATTCTAAAGCGGGACCCTTATTCGAGGGTAGCGGCAGATCAACTCGTTTGCCTAGAGTGGGATCTCGCTTCGAGTCTACGTAATCAGAATTCCGCTGAGTGGGGAGGAAATAGTGGGGATCGAGGACCGGTGATATTGTACTTTGGAAAGCACTATGAATGACCTGCCTGACTTTTCGACTTGAATGGGTGGAAAAAACACAGTGTTGGGACAAATAGATGGAATGGAGTACAGATGAATTGCCGGCTTTAAACTCATACATAGGAACAGGCGGACAGACTGTCTTTTCCTGACGGATTTTGTTGAAAACTGGATGCAGATATATAATTTTGGTGATAAAGCTGGTCATTCAAGACAGTTCCAAAGCGGGACATTCACGAGTTGTCCAATCCAATTTTTGGAACACATTGTGCAAAACGTTTCGTCAATGTGAAAACCCGATGAAAATTGGCGTAGACAGAGAGAGAGAGAGGTTGTAATTCCAACATCGATTTGCATTCATCCCGTTTGGCCATAAAAATGAAATACCAATGTGAAAACTCGATGAAAATTGGCGTAGACAGAGAGAGAGGTTGGAATTCCAACATCGATTTCCATTCATCCCGTTTGGCCATAAAAATGAAATACCAATGTGAAAACCCGATGAAAATTGGCGTAAACAGAGGGAGAGGTGGAATTCCAAAATCGATTTCCATTCATCCCGTTTGGCCATAAAAATGAAATACCAATGTGAAAACCCGATGGAAATTGGCGCAGACAGATTGAGAGGTTGGAATTCCATCATCGATTTCCATTCATCCCGTTTGGCCATAAAAATGAAATACCAATGTGAAAACCCGATGAAAATTGGCGTAAACAGAGGGAGAGGTGGAATTCCAAAATCGATTTCCATTCATCCCGTTTGGCCATAAAAATGAAATACCAATGTGAAAACCCGATGAAAATTGGCGTAGACAGAAGGTCTGCATAGACTTCACGAATGATTGTAATTGATTTGATTTTTCAAACTTAAAAAGTTAGTTCTTCAAATTTTCTTGTGCGATAACTTGACTAGCGAGATAAACGACTTCATCTTGTATGTAGGCAAAATAAAATATTTTTGATACAGACAACGGCTATTTTCTTAGTCTGAGTGTACAAGACATTTTTCGGACTCTAAGAAATCGACGATGCCGTCGATCGAAATTCATCAAAATCTCGAGATAGTATGGCTTGATGATTACAGGGCTTTCTTTCTATATAGTATTTTTTCTACGAGAAAGTGAAGTTTCCAATCCGTTACGCAATATATTATTTACAACCCAATAACTAATTCTGAAGAAATGTCGCGTGATAATCTTTTCTGCGTTATTTGACGAAAACTGAAAGAATATTTATTATCTTAAAGAGGATTTATCTAATCCATTTGCATTTTGACGACCAATCGTGCTGTGAGTCACATAATTGAAATATGGACAAATTCCTTCACAATGTTCACTGATTTACATCAGTGAAAAATTAAATTTTGAAAATAACAGAGTTCGTCAATTGTTTTCGACGATGCAATCGTTTCTTGAGCATGACAACTGCGTTGTCACAGCTATAATGCAAAAAGTGCTGATATGATTGAACTTTTCTTTTTTTTTCTTTATATTTTAATTCTTTATATAGCACTTTAAGCGAATCGATTTATTTACAGAGCATATTCTGTGTTAAAAATACGTATTAAGAAATAAAGGAATACACGCAGACGATTTTTCTCCCTTTACGAAATTTATATCCGTGTTTTTATTTCGTCCTTTATTTATCGTCTGAATTACATATATTCCTGAATTATATTCCTATATGATGAACTGTAACTTCAAACGCTCTTCAGAAGAAAAAAAATCTTATGCGTTGAGTGATGCTGAAATATGTTCAGCCCACTTATATAAATGGCGCATAATGAATTGCACAAGAATAATAAAAATATAATATGACAGATGTCAATTTTCCTCATAGAAATATTTCTAAAAATTAGACATTGCATACTTTTTTAACTTCAAGAACAAGATACAAAAGGTTACTAGCATGCGTTAAAAAAATCTGAAAAATTATTTATAAACTAAAATGAAATATCAATTATAATTTGCATTTTTGCATTTTAATGACAGGGCACTCATTAGCTTAGAGACAAATGCTAATTATTAAAGTAAAAATTATATTCATTTCTGTTTAAAACAGTTCTGATTAAAACGTCTTCGATAATGATGTTAAACTGGTATCTAGATCAATATTAAGTCATAATACTTTCTTTTCTAATCAAAAATAATTCTTAGGATTAGAAATAAAACCACTCTCATTAGAACCTTTTAATCATTAAAAGTAGGAATTCTTAGGAATGCTGGCTTTTAATTACTTATTAAGAACACAACAAGAAAGATTTATTAATTTTTTCTGTAAGAACATTTATTAATCAAGGTACCAGTTTATTATTTTATATTCTATCCAATTAAATAAAGGAAATGAAAAGACGGTTTTAAGGATTGCAGCTATTTTAAATATTTTTTTCTTTTATATTCTTTCAATTTGTTTCGATATTTGTTATACATTATTTCTTAAATTTAAAATGCCACAAATATTCATGGAAAAGTAAGTGATTTTTTTCGAACAATTTTATGAGAAAACGATTCTTTATTTTGATTATTCTTTTAAAAAAATATATTTTGACGAAGCTGGATAAAGAATGAAAGCAAGTTTCTTTATAGGAAAATGAGACAAAATAGACAATTCAGATTTCTTTAAATGTTTCCCAGGCATTAATAAAATATTAGCAAATGAATAAACCAAATTATTCTTTTGCTAACAGCGTGATGCATATCAAAATTATGAATAAAATATTACTGCTCTTATTTAATGCAAATTCAAAATGCGAGTTATAATTGCAGGAAAGAATAGATAAAAATCCACAACAAGGGACAATGAACCGAGTACTACTATTTCATTCTATCAAGAATTATATATTCAAAAATTTTCTCTCTATATATTTTTTAAATTAAACTAAATATGTTTATTTAAAAAATCTTTAAAAAATTTAAAAATTCAGAAACCAATTTCCGGTTATCATATACTACATGATTATCATGTTTTGAACATCCATTAATAATTTTAGAATCCGTCATGAAAATAAATCCATGAGTTAGTTATGAATTGAAATTTGTGTCTTCAAGTCTTCAGCTATAAACTGGTATCGGAGACAATCATTTATCCGAATTCTGTCATTTCTGTTAGAGAAGTATATCTGGACATATTTGGTTAAAGAAGGTTTCCAAAACTCAACTTTCATGATTGATTTTTCATGAACATTGGTTTTTGATTTACTGTTAACTACTAATCTTATTCTTACAATCCTTTTTGGATAATTTACATTAAATGACAAAATTAAAGGTGAAGGTAAGATTTCATGGAATTCTGTCATACCTAAGGCAACGAAATGTTCCAGATAAACAAATTCTGGGTATATATATTGTTCACAAAAACAAATAAATATCATTCCTAAATATAAAAAAAGGGAAAGATTAATGCAAGCATCGGCATTGTAAAAATTGGAATAAGAAATTAAAATATTGATGAAGATCAGATTTCATCGAATTTTGTGATACCTAAGGCAAGGAAATATTCCAAATAAACGAATTTCGGGCATTGTAGAATAAATACTATTAAATATTTACTTATCTTTTTCTAAAAAATCAAATGAGCATTGTTACATCGATATGACCAACAAGAACAAATAAATATAATTCCTAAATACAAAAAGGAAAAAAATGCTTAATGCATTGTAAAAATTGGTATAAGAAATTAAAATAATGACGAAGATAAAATTTTATGGAATCCTGTGATACCTAAGGAGAGGAAATATTCCAAATAAAAACAAATTCTGGATATTGTTCACTAAATACCTCTATCTTTTTAAATCAAATGAACATTGTTACGTCGCTATGACCTAACAAAAACAAATATATATCATTCCTAAACACAAAAAGGGAAAGGAAAAAATGCTTGCATCAATATATCATTCATAATAACGCTAACCTTATCATTCCATTAAACAGACCAACCATTAGGTAACACGCGTAACTCAGAGGTAAATCGTTAATCCATACTTTCGGGCGAAGAGATATCCCGTGTTTTTGTTGCCTTTTCGCGCTGCAAGAGGATTTGCGGTTGCTGTTTGGTGTTGCAAGGTTCACAGCAAACACGGACAGTTTCCGGCAGTTTCTCTCTCCCAATACATTCTGCTCAGAAAATGCATTTCCTCTCTCTCGCTTTGGAATTTCGCTCTTCTTTTCTTACTTTTCTTTTCGCGCGGATTTCGAGCTGCGGTGAGAGAGTCTCTTTCCCACAGCTTCGTTCTTCTTATCTCGACTCCTTTTCCTTCATCTCACAGGAAATGATTTGTAAGAATACGCTGTTCATTTAAAGCCAGACTGTGTCCTACAGAATATCTTAATTAATTTGTTATAATGCTGGATAAAATTCGTTAAAAGGAAAAGAAAATCGTACTCTCCTTTTATAAGTTTTAATTATGTAGCGTAGTTATATCTGAGAAATTATTGATCTGAATCAGAAAGGGGCAAAAGATCGTAAGAAGACATGAAAATTAAAAAAAAGATGCAAGAATAAGGATCTTCCTTCTTCATTTTTAAATTTTATTTATTTAACATAGTTATCTCTTTAAGATCAATATCACCAAAAGATTAAAAAAAATTAATCTGAAAATATATGGAGGACTTTTCTGTTTTGTTTATATTCATTATGGTAGGACTTCCGCCATAACCATCGACTTCCGGTGGTAATGCTAAGTCAATGGGAATTTTCAAAATTTCAACACTCTGTTTGAAGATGTTAATTAATGTTTAAAATAGAGTTTCCTATTGTTATGGCTTAAGGATTCTTTGAAAATATTAAATTTCATGTTCCTATTGCTGTAGCTCTCAGTGTTTACTTAAAATAAGAACCTAATTTTGTGGAAAGTTTGCCATAACTGTTCGTTATCGCACTTTTTGGCAACTTCTAAGATTTGTTTGGCGGTTAAATTTTTAACCATATGATTTTGTTTGTTATCGCTTCTTTTGACGACTTTTAAAGCTTGTTTGGGGGTTAAAATTTTAACCATACTGTTTAGATAATCACAGGCGATTAAATTTTTAACCAAACGATTTAACTAACTACAATCGTTCCATTTGGAATTTAGCCTTTTTAAAGGCTTCTTTTTAACCGATTTAAATAAAAAAGGATCGCACGAACTCATAGAGGGCAGAATTCAGTGCTTTGTGTATTAAAAAAAAACTTATTCGAATTTGGCGCGTGTTACAGCATTCAAGCGGATTTGGCGATTGCTTAAATCGGAGGGTTAACGGAAAACGATCTCTGAATACAAAATAAACAAACCGGAAAATTCGTCCATATGAACGAGTTTTCTGTTTTTTTTATTTATTTCAATGTCTTTTCAATATTTAATTCAACGTCTTTTGTCAAATTCCTAATTTCTTTCCCAAATTATCCAGCATAATTTTTGAAATTTGGTGGTATTACACCAAAAATGTTTAGTTTAGTTCAAATATTTTATAAAATTTAAGTTTCGTATTTCTGATGAAAAAAAATCTTCCTAAAATTCGTTGTCATTTTTAAGCTCAATTGTAAAGAAGTTTCAAAGAGGATACAAATGTTTTCATTTTTAAAATAATAAATCGAAAAAATACAATAATTTACTTTTAGGGCTGCTTCTGATTTTGAAAAATAAAATGAAATTTGTCTCGTGATAAAGGTAAAAAGAAATGGCATGTGTGTCAAAATTTCATTGATATAAAATAAAAGGAGAAAATGATTTTAAAATTATTTATTTCAATAAAATAAGTTTAACAAAATTAGTTGAAATTTTGTGCTTTTAATACTGGATATTTATTTATAAAACGCAAGGAAGAGAAAAACCGTTGCTGGTACTTTCTTCCGCTCTTTGCTTCTCAGCTAGCATATAATCTAGTCACACGCTTTCCCGATAATCTTGCTTTGACATTTTGAATAACTCTTTCCTGAAACTAATAAGCGTTTCATTTACAAATTTTACAATCTGTTTGTATCTACTTCTTCTCATTTAAGTACAGTCACTGGTCTCTTTAGTACAGTCACTGACGGGAGGCTGTCTTTTTCAAACAGCCGCTGATGTTATAGGCGTAGGACTACTTTACTCGCTTGACTCTTTTCCGATTTTCAATTTTTTTTGTAACTTCTGTTGTTACCTTTTATCTCTAAAATAAGACATTAGTTATGTTTTTAACATATATAGTTAAAGAGATATAGAAGATCTCCCATACAACGTTTTTTGTGGCGTTTTGGCTTGTGAATCAAATTGCTTCCTGAGACCCCAATGGCAGGAACGTCTACGTTAAAAACAATGTTCAATCCTGCTTTGATCCGATACACGAATGACGATAATGCTACTAATCTTTTTCCTCGTATTCATTTTTTTTTTCAGTTTCATTTCTTACTTTCACAACGTTACCGAAATGTAGCTTTATCTAACCGGATTTTCGGATTAGTGTGTTCGTAACAGTAGTTGTCTAGAGGCAGAATATGTCAAATATATCTACTAAATTTCTACGAAAAAACCTACCCCTTCGATGATAATGGAGATCAATGAATCTGAACCATTAAATGACATCAATCTAGATTTTGCGCGTCAATTAACAATTAATTGTCGATAAAAAATGCTATAAAACCATCCCTGTCCCTACAAGAGAGCGCTGAAATAGAAGAAAGTGTATTTTACTGCATACTTTTACTTACTTTTGGTTAATTAGTGCCCTGTTGCTAAGATACATAAGAACAGAGATGGATTTCGTACATGATAACTGAAATTGGATCAGCTGAGGAGATGATTCTGAGTCGGTACCCGATTCTCCACACTTACTAGTGGCGGACTTTTCAATTATTTTCGAAAATTGAAAGCATTCCCTTTGTAAAAATAATGAACGGGTTTAAAAACCGTTTTTATTTTTGGTTTTCAATATTTATTGTTTTTCATTTAAGGTATCCCCCCTCCCATATTTTTTAAGAACAGTAATACTCAATATATAAGACACACAAAAAACACAAATAAAGGGGAAAACATTAAATATAAAACTATGAATCACAAAATAAACACAAAATATGTAGACGTCACAGAGAAATATATAATCATCAAGTAAAATAACACATCAGTCATTTACGAATTTAAAAGCCGTTGACATTTAATCCTAAAATCATTAAAAGACATATTGGAAACATCCAGATCTTCAGAATATTTATTAAAAAGTGTATAAAATTTGCATGAAGAAAAATTGTTAATATAACTAAATTTTTTAAAAAACTGAAATAGCGTTCTTCCATACTTATGGATTATTTTCGAAAGAAATGATTGTCATGGATTAAAACAAATTAATGATTTCTTTGGACTCCTGAACGCTATGACTTATATAAATAAAAATTGGTATGAGGTCTTCTAATTTTAATTGTAAACCTGTGTCCAATTTTCGTTTTAATCGGTTGGAAAAAAGGCGTTCAAATTGCGTATTCGGTTTCTTTACCATACTACGACGCAAAAAAGGCGCGACTGTTTGGCGTATTGGTGCACTACGACGCAAAAAAGGCGAAAGGACGTATATTTTCCTCACCTGTGTTAAAGAATGGTGCCTGTTACTGCCACTTGGCGGATTTTTTTCCCCACCTGTCTCAGAACGTATACGAGAAAGTTTAGGAAGACACTCCCCTAGTTCCTTTTAGCAGTTTACTTCATGAGAAGTTATCGGGAAAAAATCCCCAGAAAAGATTTCAACAATTAATATAAGACCGGGTCTTATTTTAGGGGAAATAAGGTGTCTCTAGGAGGCCCGATTATTCAGTTGGTGTTTGTGTCGTTAGTTATGGAGTGTCAGGCGGACACGTGACACAAAAGAGATAGTACAGCTAGTGTTGATGGAAAGTCTCAGCAGATTAGAACTGTTTAGTAGTCAATGTTGTTATTAATCTGTAATAAATTTGGGGGCATGCCTTTAAGTATTAGTCAGCTAGAGTTTAATTTATATTTCTTAGGACTGTTTTTCTATTAACTAATTATGATTCTATAAGACTGCTTTAACAGATTAATTTATTATTCTATGAGACTGCTTTATTGCTGCGCCTCAAAGGAAAGGATGTTTTTTTTCAATCCAATAGTTAAAGAACAGTCAAGTGACTAATTGCTAGTGATGCAAGATGACTGATATGGACTAAATGATTGTGAAACTCCCCGGAAATACATAGAAACTCATGAAAAGCATCGCCGTAAAGGATCGCCATCTCATGTAAATCTTCATGCCGATGGACGTGATACTTTTGATGAGATGACGTGATATAACGGCTAGCAAACATCGATCTGCAAGAAAGCAACTTGCTATTATAAACTTAGAGTTAACCTAATAAATAAATAAATACCTAACTGTTCAAAAATAACTTAATTGTTGTGTCTCCTAAAAATATCTGTTTTATGTCTTTATTTTGATACTTTTTTTATTAAGAAAGGCTTAGATGATAATTTGTTAGTTATATAACCTCTCCATTTATTTTGAGATATAGTTTATCATGAAAGTAAATACATAATGCATATAAATACATGAAGTTAAATACATATAATACATGATGCTGGGTATTTCCACTTTTTTTCACTATCACCCGACATTTTTACTAATGAAACATCAGCAATCTGCTTTATATTGGATAAATGATACACTGCTGCATATTTATTAGTTGGAAAGTTTTCTCCTGAAGCTTCCTATGAGGTGATTAAATAGAAATAGAATAACATAACAATGCTTTATGTTTTTCAATTATTCATGTCCCCATCAGTTACAATCTCTATCAACAGAAAATAAATTATAGTAAGAACAAAAAACATTTGCATATCAATATTGTCCTCCTAAATCTGGAATACTGTACCTTTATTTGAGTTCCATCTATAAAAGTAGTTCTAAAATTCTTGAGCTGCTGCAAAACAAATTCACGAGTTACTTACTATTCATATTTTTTCTTTGGATATATCTTCTACTTCTCTGTCTAAATTTACAATAACAATAGATTGAAATCCCGTAGAGATATATATTGTTTAGTCTTTCTATAAAATCGTTAATAACACAACTGATCTTCCTTAAATACTCAATTGTATTCGTTTTGCCGTTCCGCCCAGAACTTTGAGACACAGAAGACATTTTCAGAATGATTTTATTATACAGTAGAACACCAGGAATCCGAAATTTCGGATAGTCCGAACATCTTTTTTTAATTTTCTGAAATTTTTTTTGCTGAAAAATGAAGGATAAATAACAATTACGAATCAGAAACAAAGCTAATATTTAATCCTATCTTAAAAGAAGTATTAGAATTGGTCTTTAAGGATGAATACAGAACCTTAATTAGTAGAAACAAACTCAGATCTCTTCTTTTTACCCTCAACTTGTTTGCCACTGTCCCGTGCGAATCGCCGCGTGCTCTTTCCGTACACCTTCACAGAGCACCCAGAGACAAGACTCTACTGCATTTGGTATATCAAGAGTATTTTACCGAATTTCGAGGGTAATCCGAATTCCACTGAATCCGAACGAAGGTCACCCCAATTAGTTCGGATTCCGGGGGTTCTACCGTATTTAATTTATTGAAAACTTTTCTTTAAACAAATTTTGTAGACTTTTTAATAAATACGCTGAAGGTCTTGTTGTTTCCAAAATGTATTTTGATATTTTTAAGGTTAAATGTCAACGAATTTTAAATTTCTAAATGATAGATGTATTGTTTTATTTTATGATAACATATTGATCTGTGACGAGTAAATTTTTTGTGTATTTATTCTGTGGTTTATTATTCTTTACTTTGTAGTCTTCTTTTATTTATGTTCATTGTATATTATTCGGCATTGTAAATGGATCCTCTGCAGAGAGCATCCTCAGATAAATAAATACAGGGTGGTCATAAATTATCTGACCCATTTCAAAAATTAATTTAAAATCCCCATATCGTAGCAACTCCGTTTTTTTAAATGAAAGCGTGGCATAAACATTTTTTCAGATAGGTAACGAGCCGCTAGGGCGCTCTAAATCTGCTCCAGCGGGAGACTCCCAACGCAAGTGTCAGAATGGCTACCGTGCAGCAGACGGCACGTCTCTGGTTCCACGAAAGCAAATCATTTGTAACAGTTCAAAGACGTTTTCGCTTAGAGAATCGAAATTGCCGGTCTCCAAGTAAGAACTCCATCAAGCGTTGATGTAAGCAATTTAAGGGAATAGGAAAGATGCTGGGCGACCATCGGTTCTTGAGCGAGTGAGGTAGACTTTCACTCCTTAAACGCTCATACTTACGCTTAATGGAGTTCTTACTTGGGATTTCGATACTCTAAGCAAACACGTTTTTGAACTGTTACAATTGATTTGCTTTCGTAGAACCAGAGACGTGCCTTCTGCTGCACGATAGACATTTTGACACTTGCGTTGGCAGTCTCCCGCTGCAGCAGATTTACAGTGCCGTAACGGCTCGTTACATATCTGTAAAAAAACTGTTTAAGCCACTCTTTCATTTAAAAAATACGAAATTGTTACAATATGGGTCTTTTAAAATTATTTTTTTAAATTTGTCCAATAATTTAAGACCACCCTCTATGTTTTTAAAAAAATGAGTCAATAGGTGGGGAAACCTCAATTACGTTGAAAAAAGCTGCGATTCAACCCATTGTTTATAATGGTTTTTAAAATCTTTATAAAACCTTCAATGGTTTCTAAAACCGTAAATTAACAAGGGATTTTATTTCGTTTCTCGAAAATAACCGATAGGTTCACCATTAATAGCGATTTTCCAGGACGGAGATCAATCGAGCTTAATGAACTGGTGCACGTTAAGTCTGTTCGAGAGCTAAAGGAATGTAAGTTTGGAGAATGGGGCACCAGCTTAGGAAGCATCTTCCTTATCTGACCGAAGTCCAATTATTATGTTCGGAATCTTTTCTTATTGTTATGTATCTTGGCAACAGTGCGCTAAATAATCAAAAATATGTAAAAGTATGCAGTAAAATTCACTTTCTTCTGTTGTTGTACTTCCCTTGTTGTTTTAATCACATTCCTCATAGATATTTTCAATGTTAATTAACTTAAAGTCCAGCTATTATTAGTGTCCAGTTATTCCGGACCCCGCTTGTCTGGACATCCGGTTAATCCGGTTGGGATTTTAAAAAACAGGATATGCTAATTTTAGTGAGAGGTCAGTACGAAAATACTAATGCGCGTATCCTGTTACTAAGTTATGCTAATTAAGCTGCAGAAAAAGTTTTATATATTTATGAAAGAAAACAAACCCCATCAATTTTTATAGTTTTACCCATATAAAACTTGTGTTACATGCATTTTAAGGCACATTTCGTTTAATCCGGACCTTCGGTGATCCGGACCGGGTATTTAAAATACGGATATGAAAGCGTCATTTTGTCTTATTCGCACGTAAAATTTCATCTCTCATAAAAGTTCAGCAAAATAGCTGTTTTTCTAATAAAGCACGAATAATTATTTAATTTCAGAGCTAAATCCGGGAATTAGCTTTCAGATTTCGGACGAAGTAAACAGTGTTTTGCAATACTCAAATGCTAAGCATGCGCAGAACAATAAAATATGGCGACCGTAATAGATCGAAATTTTCCATATCTGGAAAGGAATAAATTATACATCCTATAAACTGTTTATGATTTTTCCCTGGTAATTAAATTTCAAACTAAAAATAATAAATTAATAAAATGGGAACTAAAGCTCTTTTAATACTAAATAAATATTCTTACGATATCTGGAAAAGAATTAAATAGAGAGCATATTTAAACTCTGAAAATTATAGACATAAATTTAAAATTAAATAACAGAAATAAATAGAAATCGAGGTGTTTATGTGAAATAGATAATTGCGAAATATATTTGAGAACAAAATTCCTTTTCAAATTTTCAAAGGACACTCTCTTTTAAATAAATGGTGATTTTGATATTTACTAAACATCTCGACATTATCGTACAAATTATATTTGAAACAATTAATCGCGTTGTTAATTGTTTGTACCAGAATTTGATTAATTGTTTGCATCAGTTTCAGCTTTTGCAACTTAAAAGCCAAGACAAAGGTGATAAAGGCTAAGGCAACTAACAATTATCTATGTTCGATGTCTAGAATTTATTCGATATATTTCGTTGTTAGGAAATGAAATAGTACCGAATTATTTGAGAATAATTATTTTAAACAACAAAAAATTAAGAATTAATTTTTTTTCTCATCAACACTTTGAAAATTTATATTATGCTTTTTAATGAAAAATGTATTTTCAAATTCTTAACACTATCAACAGCATTTTTAATCAGCGATCAATAGCATTTTAATATGTACGATAAAATTAATAGCATTTTTGAGTAATTTCGAATTAGTTTTTCTAATCGGTTGCCACTCAGACTTTTTTCTGTGAACAGAAATTTATTTACACTTCATTTAGATAATTCTAAATTTAAATTTTAAAAATGCGTATTAAATTTTAATAGTTAAATTTAAATGCGCCAAATAATACATTTTTTTCTTAGTTACGTTGAAACACAGTGAGCAACTTACAACACTGCTAGTGAGTGTTTCGTTATATAACTGTTATTTCACGATCATTTTAACAAATTCTTTGTAATATTACTATGGATAAATAGAAGACAAAAGAAATATTATTTATTGACTATTGTACTGGAAAAATTCTTAGCAGTCAATCCTGTGACTTTTAATTGTATTTTTTCTATTTTACTGAAAGTTTGAAGCATTATTACTTTTTCGAGAATTTTAAATCGTCATATTTTTGAAATAAATAACTTTCATTTAAGAAGATTTTTTAAAATTCGAATTCTGTACGTCGGACGATATTTTAAAGATAAAGCAAGATAATAAATTTAATATCAAATATTCGCCTTAAAAGTTTTCATATAATTTTTTAAGACGTTAAAGATCCATGAGACAAGGAGATAAAATATCTTATGTCATGAAGTTATTTAAAATAAAAATGTAAATTTATGTACAAGAACTAAACAATTTTATAATGATTATTGCGAATCCATTGGCAAATCATTTTGATTAGAAATATAATTTTATTCTACAAACTTATCTAAATATAAACCAGCTGATTTTTATCAATTTAAGATTTAAAAATGCGTAACATTACTAGAATATAGTTATCCAGATATTTTTATTTCAAGAAATTTATTCTATCTCATTTTAAAACATTTTTAACATTAGAAAATTCTAAATTTGTTTAAAAATGAAAAATTAATCAAATATGTAAAAAAGCGCTGTTTGTTGACACACGCAGTTTGGAGATAATTTTTACATAACAATTGTGCTCAAAATATTCATTAAAAAGACAGTTTTATTTACAGTTTTGAGTAATTTTAAAAGCTCATGTTTGTCGAATGAAAACATAAATAATGTTTTTCAAGTTAAAATAAGAATGGTCGTATGAAGGTCAAATGATAGTTAAATATTCAGTGTTAATTTCACACTTTTCAAAAATTAAATTACACATTTTAAATTCAAAATTTTAAATATGCTGTTAAACTTAATTTATTATCGTTTATAATCTATTCAAACAACATTACATAATTCAGATAAGTAGAAAATACACACATATTACATTTATTAGAATATTATTTTAAATTAAAAATCTTAATTTCATTAATAATTAATGAGCAATTCAAGAGTATTCCAAACTTATTAAGCGCCAAAATGAAAACATATTCTTATATTTAGTTATACTTGGTTGGCACAGTAAATAAAAGACAGTAAAATGTAAACAAATTTCGTTATCCAGCTAAGATAATGAAAAAAAAACAACACCATATCATTTCAAATAAATCATTTCATCAAATGTATTTATATTAATAAAAGAAAACTTGATGATCAAAATATGACTGTTTTGAACATATAATAATTAACGTTTAACATATCACAGAAATAATGACAACTTTACAATATTTTCGACAACATGCTAAAATTTTAAAAAATGACATCTTAAATAAAAAAAAATTCTTACTTGCGAATTTCTTCGGCTGGGGCCCGCCACGGGGTGCCCTTCCTTCCGGGCCCCCGGGACGGGCACTTTGACGATCGCCCCTGAAGTTGCCACCTTGACTTGAGGGACTCCTTAGACTCCTCGACAAGTCCTCACCCTCCCAAAAAACACAGAGAAATAAACTTTACTTTTTTGATTGGTTCACTCCTGTAGCGAAAAAAGCACTGTCCATTCTCCGAAACTTTTCACTCCCTACATGACGGACACGCCAGTGACCAGTTGCAGAGTGTGCCGGCCAGCGGGTCGGGAAACTGAGTGGGCTCAAATTCGGACAACACCACACATGTGCGCGCAGGAGAGAGCGGTTGCGTCACTGTTTCCATGGGAACCTTAGGAATGGGGGTGGAGGCTCAGGAGCATGCGCTCAGGATGAGGATGGTGACAGCAGAGAACCATCGGTGTTTCTGTCTTCCCCCTCCATGGAAAAGAAACAAATAAACAATGGCAGGGAAAAACTTTGCAAGTAATTCATAAAAAGAGAAAAAGGTACAGAGTCATTCAGGTGGTGGGAATTTATCGTCGAGGTGGAGTTTAAGGAAGTTAGTTAAGTACAGCGAAAGTGAGGACAGAAATTATCCAAAGAAAAAAGAAAGAGCAGGATAGAAGAGGAATAAAAATGTTTTTTTCAAGAATACAATTTTTCCACCTCGGAATAGGGCATGCTAGATTTACTCACCGTCACTTGTTGCTCGCAGACCAAGTACCACCGTACCCACAATGTAACTGTCTCGTGTGTTCTCACATTCTGTCAGAATGGTCAAAATTTACTGTCCAAGATTTAATCGTACAGAACCATTCAGGTGGTGG